>VCII01000464.1:0-82249 GCA_006030095.1 Triplophysa siluroides
CCAGAGCTTCCCGCCATGACAAAAATGGCCACTCCTGAGTACCCTGGGCTCAGCCAAGATGGAAAAGACTTCTTCAGCAAAACATTGTGATGAAAATGTATAAAAATAATGATTGACATAAATGGGTGGCAGTGTTTGCTTTACATGGTTATGCACATTTATTACCAAAGAGTGTCTCTAATGTGACCTGAATTGAATGCTCAACCAACGTAGGAAGGAGACAGCTTACTAGGTTTCAGAACAGTCCCACTATCTTTTATTGTGCGCTGGGGATGACTGTGATGTGTTGTCACCTGTTTTCTGGTCTGCGATAGTCTAGTCGACAAATGCCAGACGTCAGGCTGAACACAGGGTGGAATGCACACTCAAAACAATATAAAGCCTTTTCTGCGGAAACAACCAAACAAGCTAAATATTAGTATAACTTTTTGGTCATTGCAGGAAAATAAAACGCAATCAAACAGACACTTAAACCCCCAAAGGAAGACACTATTTTGCATTAGAACTTAAAATTTTACATTTCATTTGTAGTAACAAGCAATGTGACTGCTCATGAATAGCACGTTATAAAGTTACATATCTTTTATAAGACAAATTTAGCTATGAGAAATGTTACACGTTTGAAAAGTGAATGATCAGCTTTGATTGGTTAGTAATATAAGATTAAAACGAGCCGACACTCAAACCAGGAACTTCCCTGGTGTGCGCAGATAATAATGTTGACTTGAGTACTACACTCAGTGTTGTCTCACCGATGAGGTCTCTGGCAGTCTCCTGATCATCCTGCATGTGACATACATCTGAGAGCTGCAGGAGTGAATCGATATGAAATGGGTTGAGCTGCAAGAGGACCTGAACCAACACAGAACGAAGACAGAAACGGTCACATAAAACGTTGTCAATCGTCAATATGCATCAATACAACAAAAAAAGTCCTACGATTACCACAATGTTATTTGGGTCCATGGACTCCACCGCATCAAAAAACTTAAACTGGACTTGTTGGTAGTCACGATTATGTTCAAAGGTAAAATGCTGGAGTCCGTCTTTAGACTCGACTAGACTCATTGAAATACCTGGAAAACAGAGATGAGAGAGAACGCCCCACAAGTAAGTAATGTATTTCACATTTACATAAGAACTTCACTGACTCTTGAGGTTTTCAAACCACGTCTCAAAATCTCATATACATGTATAAACATTACTTTGTACGTATACTGTAAATTAGGAACACTTACCTAAAATGTTTCTTACGATCTTAAAGAGTAAATATTTTGACCTACTTTGGTTTATGGAGGGTCCAACAACAGGTTTTGGTACAAACGCAGTTTAAAAACACTTCCATTTTCTAATAATAGGTTATTATTACCTCAATTCTTGGAAAGTTTCTTGGAAAATCATGTAAATAAAGTCTGACCTGGTCGACTGAATCGTGGCCATGTGTCTTTTGGCACAGTCATCCAAGTGCAGCGATGAAACTGCCTCTGCCTCTGTTTCACTCTGAATATGCAAATGAACACAAAGAAAAAAGGATTTGCGGTAAAACTTTAAACAGTACATTTTTTGATAGACAATATCACTGGTTAGTTATTTATTTTAGATCATTTTGTACGTTTCATTCCTTTAATATACTTCTTCCTTCACATTTCAGCCGTTTTTCCTTACCATAGCAGTGTATGGTGTCTGAATTTTCACAAACAAACAAACGCTTAATAATGAAAATCTTAATCTGTGGCCATTCTTAGTTTTATCTGTGTGTGGACTATCTGTTTTGGGATGTGTGGTAGCTTGGTAATTTAGGTAAAGAATACTTCTTCTGCTTCATCAATCATCTATGCCTCAGAATCTTTCTTTAAAATGGACTCAAGCACTACTAAACACCAACCTCTGGTCTCCCAGCACAGCTCGTGCTCCAAAAAATCTCTTTAGCTCCGTCTCAGGATTGAGATTCCTTTAAAACCCAAGAGAAAAAAGACAATTATGACTTAGTATGAAATATCTGAACCTTGAATGATAATTGTGCGATCAGACACGTTCATCTCACCTGTGTTCCACATACAGCAGAGGTCTGTGTTCAGAGACATTGCTGTCCGCGTTCTGATGTGACAGGCCTTTGCTCTTCTCTAGGGTCTCTAATAAAGCATCAATGTCATCTCCTGCAGCTGCGACCTCCTGGAAATCCAAACAACAGATGACAAACCAAACATATTCTTTTATATTATCTTTTACTTAAACACACCCACATAACCTGCACACACTCTTATGTTTATGGTTATTTTGTGCTATCTAGAGGATAAAGGTGTTGCTTTTTAACTTCACACATGTGCATAATGCATAAGTAAATGAAAAACGAACAGTTCATCAATGTTACATGAGCGAAGGTGCTGAACAAATATGGAAACAGCTGGTTATATAACAATTTTAATAACACATGCAGTAGCTTCAGTACTTAAAAGATAATGCAACCATTCATGTGTTCATGTTACTTGTTATCTGTAGAATATCATTTATTCCAAAAGTTTTTTGTCACATGCTATAAAGGCCAATGCAAAGCTGACCATTTTACAAGGGTGTTTTTACTGCTACGTGAGCAAAAACAAAGATTGTGAGTTGTAGCAATACGAGAGCAAACTTGGACTATTTTTACATGAATGTGTTTAAAGTGCCAGAAGCACCCAAAAGACAGCATCGAGCTAAGCTTCACATTAAATTGATAGTTTACCCAAAAATGAAAATTCTGTCATCATTTACTCACCCTCTTGTCTTTTCAAACCTGTATGACTGACTTTCTTCTGCGGAACACAAACGAAGATACTTTGAAAAATGTTGTTGACCGAACAGCGATGGCAGCCATTCACTTGCATTGGTTTTGTGTTCATACAATAGAAGTCAATGGGTGCCACCGCTGTTCGGTTATCAACATTTTTCAAAATGTTATTTTTGTTTTCTGTGGAAGGAAGAAAGTCATAGAGGTTCGAAATGACAAGAGGAGTGCAAACGATGACAGAATTTTTATTTTGTGTGAACTATGCATTAAAATAATATATTGTGTATTCTATCGACATATAGTGCTAGTACGCTCGCAGCGACCCGAGTACGATAGCCCTCTCCTGCGGTCCTTCGCCGATCCTGCTCCCCTGTCTCTTTCTAGCACTTTCCCCTCACCTCTCCACTGTACTAATGTATCATCATAATAAAGGCAAAAAGCCCCCCAAAAACATATATACATACATACATACATCAAATTCAGAACAAACCTTATTAAAAAGAATGTACAGGCTCCAGACCTCAACACACCCTGCGCATGCGTATTAAACAAGACCTCACCACATCTCTGACTGATATCAGATATCACCAATCATTACTCAAGCCCACCTTTCCATTCTCAGCTGAAGCCTTTTTCTTCTTCTTTTTCTTTTTGTTGGACTTCTCATTCTGGACCGGAAAGTAAATGTCATTAAAACACAAACACGCAGATGTTTTCTATGGCTTTTTCATGCTGTTCTTCAAACCTTCACATTGTCCTTCTTCAACTGGGCTCCTTCACGTCCTCTCTCAGCAATCTCCTCATCTGATGGACATCCATCTGCATCACCGATCTGACAAACAGAAGCCGCAGCACAGCTGTCATGATGCCGGGGGACACTCACTCTAATCTACACACAGTGCTGGAAACCGAGATCGACTCTATATTTTTAAACCACAGAAGCTGAAAACCCACATTTGTGGTGGACTTCCATTCAAATGCAATTGAATCAAAATATCTTTATGCTTAAACAAGATTATGTGTCAACAAACCATTGTTTTAGACATTGGCTAATCTTTGGCTCAAAGCATTTATCGCAGATCACCATGACATGTTTACCATGCGTTTAAACTACGTCTAACGGGTGGGTATTAGGGAGCACGCTTTCAACGACCGTGTAAATACCACCGTGTACGCCGCAACAGCAAAGAACTCGTACTGTACAGTGTCATGTTTAAGTTACCAGCTCAAATATGTTACTGGTGTTGTTCTTCAGCTTGTGTGCGTCGCTTTTCAGGCTCTCTTCGTCTGACAGCTCGAGCTCCTGTAACGCAGCCTGCGCGCGCTGCTCGCCCTTCAACCTACGCAAAGCGCGACTCGACATGACAGATCCGCTGTCATCAACCGATTAGTGATCAGTGTGATCAGAATTGATACACTCTTGGTCTGGAACTCGTTCAACTTCAGCGGAAGTGTATGTTCCTGAATGGGCGGAGCCGTCTTTCTTCTTTGTATGTTTGATGGCAAACAAGCTTAAAATGTGCCTTTACCGCCCCCAATTGGATGGGAGTGTCGACTGGAATCATAAAACTATCATGTATCCCTTGTGTATTGCATTTAAACACTATAAACCTTTCTTTAGCTCTGACAAATATATGTATTACTGATAGTTCATTAATTCCTATGTGACTTAGTGATTCTATGAAGGAAATTCAAAATAAAAAAAGCCAAACTCATAGTCTTTATTGTCAATTCTGCCACATGTACAGTTCATACATATAGGGGATTGAAATTGCGTTACTCTCAGACCCATGGTGCATACAAATAACACTAACACAGAATACATATATATTTAAAAATAGAGATAAATATCTCACTGAGCCTGCGGCACAACTTCTTGTCCAGGCCTGGTAATCTCAAGGTTGGACTACTGCAATGCTCTCCTTGCTGGTCTTCCTGCAAAGGCTATCAAACCGCTCCAGCTGGTTCAGAACGCAGCAGCACGCCTCGTCTTCCAACAGCCCACAGGGTCTTATGTGACTCCCCTTTTCATCTCCACTGGCTACCGGTTGAAGCCCGTATCAGATTCAAGTCACTAATGCTTGCCTACAGGACGATCACTGAATCTGCACCGGCTTACTTTCACACCCTCCTGCACTCCTACACCCCATCAAGATCCCTGCGTTCAGCAAACCAGCGGCGTCTTGTGTTGCCTTCCCATAAGGGCAGTAAAATCGCTTTCCCGCTCATTCTCCTTCAAAACTCTTTCCTGTTGGAACATTCTTCCTTACTCGGTCCGGTCAACCAAATCTCTCACAACATTCAAAAAACTACTTAAACCATCTCTTCTGTGAATACTTGACAGACAAATGAAAAACACACACTAACCCTCTCTTTCTCTCAACAGGTAGTGGTCTAGCTTTTGTTGAAACCAGTAACTTTGTATTGGCACCTACTGTATTATTGCTCCTGTATGACATATCGCTCATTGCTCCCTAAACTCTTTGTAAGTCGCTTTGGATAAAAGCGTCTGCTAAATGACTAAATGTAAATATATGTAAAATCCCAGCTAACAATTTTTGGTTCCCAGAACATGTGACGTTTTTGGTCCTCTAGGAAAGTTTTCTTTACGGAAATAGAACGTTAAATTCTGGTTCCCTTAACGTTATAGAAGCCATGAAACTTTTTATTTCCGTAAAGATAACCAAAAAACTAAACCTTAAAAAACTTTCTGGGAACCAGAAACTAAAGTTAGGGGAACGTTCCTAGAACGTTAGCCTATAATATTTTTCTCAGGTCCGTTTGGTCTCACTACACGTCAGTAGTGAGGCCAAACCAAAAGGGACCTTAAAAACTAACGTTAGGTGAACGTTCTGTGTTTGCTGGGATTCAACGTTACAAGCAGGGATACTTAAAAAAAGAAAAGAAGATAATGGTAGATAGAGTGCAAACCAGTGCAATATACAACAGTGCAGATGTGAGGCAGTGCAAGGAGCTTATCAGTCTGTTTAAAGTAACAACGAGAGCAGGCTTTGATTAACCTGTCAGAAGAGGTAGTTGAAGAGGGGCAGACCGATGCTGAATGAGGTAGTGAGCAGTCCAATGCTGCATAATGTGACTATTCTTTCTCCGTCCAATTTTTTGCAATGAATTAGTGAAGACATGTTCAACTGTTTCTGGCACATTACGTACAGTTTCCGGCTACAGAAGTGCGACTTCTAAACTGGTCCTGGACTAACCCTGGACACAGCAGCGTCTCTACTTCCTCCTCAAACTGAGAAGAGCCAGAGCCCCGGCCCCCATCATGTGCACCTTCTGAGGCACCATCGAGAGCCTTCAGACTAGCTGCATCGCTGTGTGGCATGGCGCCTGCAAAGCATCCTGCCATTAGTAGGCTATCCAACTGCAGCGCCGCACGATTCAGGACACACAATTCAGGCCACCTATTTCAGGCCGGAAGTGAGTGGCTATGTTAATAAAACATAACAACATATCTGAGAGTACATGAGTTGTCTTGCAATGTTTCTGTTATTATGTGGTTAACAATTTATTTATATAAGAACTCAAGTGTTTCTCTTCTATTTATTGATTATGTGCATTTCATTCACATTTTTACTGAAGTTTAAAATAGTTGTTCTTTGTCGTTTTTCAGTATCTGTCTGCAGAACGGTCGATTCATTTTAAGATACCGTGTTGTAAATAGGCTTTGCGTTGACGTTCCTGTTTACTTATAATTCTGTAACATTTATTGTTTGTGATATGGTACATTTTGGTTTAAATGACTTTGTAAAAGTTAATATGTGTCATGCATTTTTCATAAGAGAGTTGCTACAGTTTAGAGAGGTTCAGTATTTTGCATTATACATTCAGGGAACACTTAATTCACTTAATGAATACGCAATGCGTATATGTTGGCATGGTTTAACATGCCTATCACTCAAAACATCTATTACGATTTGACTCAAAGTAAAACAGTATATTTAAAGAGCTTGGTTCCAAAATGAGATAACTCCGTTTTGAATTTTTTCACAAATCATGATTTTTTATTGTGCATTCCAATTAATATCACTAAAACTGCAGTTGGTTTGTTTTGATTTAAGCCATAATAACTAAAAAAATACAGTTGACTAACAAAATAAAACGCTATAAAAACATGATAACATAATAAAAAACATGATTTTAGAAAAATTTGAAATGATTCTGAAAAAAAATTAAAAGGAGTTATATCGTTTTGAAACCAAACTCTTCATTTGAACACTGTTGACAACTTACCAACCATACTTTGGTTTTATGTCTCTTTTTTATTTTTTACTGTTCATTTTTATAAAAAATAATATTTTACATTAAAATGTCTACACTCCATCTCTTTGTTACAAAAGTATTACAAAATCAACATATAAAGTATACAGGGATCAAAGTGAATACCAATAATATTTAGTTTTTCAGATGTAAGGGCCTATGTAATTTATCATAATATTGTATACTGTACAAATCCTGTTAAAGTGCATGTAAAAATAGCTTATTTTGCTTCTGACAAAAGAACATTACGCTGCTAAACTGTAGGTGAAATGATTCTAATAGACCAGACTCTTCTCAGAACCATAAGATTCTTCTTAACTTCTGGTCTAAAACAGGTGGTCTGGCGTGTGTGGCCTGAAACGTGTGGTACTGCGGGCCTGCGACTATATCTCCATCCTGCCGCAATACCCTCCAACACATAGTGAAAGGAACTGAGAAGATCGTTGGTGTCTCTCCCGTGTAATTTCATTTGCTTGCTCGTCATCTCCAGGGACTCTGTTCTTTGCAGATGTGTACCGGATATAAAGTTGGTCCACAAAAACATGCATGCGATGGAACGTTTGTTGCTCTGCTATTTCTGACTTACTACTATACATTTTGGTATGATTATTACTTGTGTTTCCATATATTTTTGTAATTATAAATCTATATCTGGTTTAGGTAAACTCAAGGAGTAAATGATGGTATCATCACTGTAGCACTAATATAAAGCTTTTTATTTCCTCTCGGTAAAAAAAAAATCTTGGGGTCATTTTGGAGTCTGACCTTAGTTTCAGCAGTCATGTCAAAGCAATAAGCAAATCAGCCTACTACCATCTCAGAAACATAGCCAGAATCAGATGTTTTGTCTCAAGCCAAGATTTAGAGAAACTAGTTCATGCTTTCATCACCAGCAGGGTGGATTACTGTAATGGACTCCTTACAGGTCTTCCCAAAAAGACCATCAGACAGCTGCAGCTCATACAGAATGCTGCTGCCAGGATTCTGACCAGAACCAAAAAATCTGAGCATATCACTCCAATCCTCAGGTCCTTACACTGGTTACCAGTCACTTTTAGAATCAACTTGAAAGTATTATTAATTATCTATAAATCACTTAATGGTCAAGGACCTAAATACATCTCAGATATGCTCATTGAATATAAACCAAACAGACTTCTCAGATCATCAGGATCAAGTCAGTTAGAGATAACAAGGGTTCACTCAAAACATGGCGAGTCAGCGTTTAGTCATCACGCCACCCGTAGCTGGAATCTGCTTCCAGAAGACATCAGACGTTCACCAACAGAAGCTGCTTTTAAATCCAGATTAAAAACACACTTGTTTAGCTGTGCATTCACAACCTGAGCACTGTGCTGGTTTACATCAACTGCACTTTTATTTCTAATTTATTTTTCTTTTGCTCTTATTCTTTTTATATATACACTCACATTTTTAATCAATTTTATTGCGGTTTTATTGTTTCTTAAAATCTGAAGTATTTGTGATCTTAAATCTTTTGCATTTTAAAGATACATCTTATTTCTTTCTGTCAATCATTTTATGTTAAGCACTTTGAATTGCTCTGTGTATGGAATGTGCTATAGAAATAAACTTGCCTTGCCTAAAAGGTTAGGCGGTTAATTATATTATGACACGGCCATTATTTTTAAGAGATTCTCCTTAATCTGCAAGTTAGGAGCTACTTTAGCCTTAAAATGTTTTGTGAATAAGGGCCCAGATATTTAGAACAATTTATCCAGAAGAACAATGGTCTTCCAACATACTCACTTGTGTCTTTGTGTAATATGAACTTCCTTGTTTCCTTGTTGAGCAACAAGACGATTATGAAAGTATGGAGATCTGTTTCTCAACAGGCTGTTACGGTCATCTGTTATTAGTTCCTTTTAATTATAAATATTTAGGTAGATTTTCCAAATTTTGAAATTGAATGTTTAACAAATGAATGACAAAAAAACCACCACAAATTGTTTTAGTGAATAGTAAAAAAAATGTATATTAGGAAAAATGGAATAATATACATGACAAGTGACTTTATAGCACCTCCAATTACATATAGTTTATTCCATGTACATAAATATAGGCCTATATGTTATCTTGAGGCAAATACACAAATTTTTTTTACATGAAAGTGTTTTCTTCCCTAAACAGGTAATAGCACAATTATATCAATTGCCCTCGTATCTTTTCTGTCATAACAGAGATATTATCAAGCTGAACAATGATGGAAGTGTTAAAAACCATTTATTGTAGAATGTGTGCAAGTAAAAAAGACATGAAAATATCTACTGTAATGTCTACTACATATACACAAAGCAAATATTAAATAATCAGAAAATTATTTTGTCAATCCCGTCTCTCCATATCTCTTTTCTGGAGCACTTAAACAATATAAAACCATAAAGGCCAGCTACTATAGTTACACGTATAGGCTGCCACCGAAGCCGTTAGGAGTTTGTAGCTAAACCATATTCACACTCATTAGAGTCATTATTCACTGACAGTCACGGTCATGGGATTGTCATATGCAGCCGTCTCTATGTGATCTGCTTTTTTCCTGCGGAGTTCTGGAGGAGGTCGTGGCGGAGGGTTCTGGGGAGGTTCTTTGATACTCTCCCCAATTCGCTTTGACAGCTCCTTTCGATGCAGTATGGGCTCCCAGTGCTCCCCGTGGATAGCTGCCTGTGAAACCAAAATTAAAAACCATTTGATTAATCAAAGGCTAAAGGCAAAGTGAATGTAGTCTGATCCCCACTACAGCAATGTGGCCACATGATGACCCATTTAGTAAAACTCTTCGTGTATTTGAATAATTGTCCAAAACTTTGTCTGAAAAAAAGCTGATACTTGAAAGAAATAGCCTACAACAACTGACTGAGAACTCCTTCAAATCTCCTGAGCTATGAAAGGGCAACAACTGGGCAATAACAGTTTCCTCTAATAAAACTACTGCTTCAGTGGTGTCATTGTAAACTGCAGAAGTGAGAAAGTAAAGAGGGGGATTTTAGAGAAGGAAGTAAATGCAAAAAGAACCTTTCACATTCAGCCATTTTGCTTCAACCACTGACTTATGCGGGAGTTTGTACAGACTTACCGAGAGGTAGATTAAACTAGCGATCCCAAGACAAACACATCCCAGAACTGTGGCTAACATGAAACCTCCAGGAACACACAACCTAGAAGACAGCACACACACACATATAACAATCACAATAACAGTCATGCGTGCACAGAGAAAAGGACAAATATGACTACACATGCATGTAATACGTTTAATGTACATGTGACTTACGCAGCGTGCAGCAAAGCTCTGACGTAATAGTTGCTGGTCAGGGGCCCAAAAGCCTTTACACACACCGTGAAGCAGTACTGACCCCTGAAATGGACACAAACCCTGCACATGAGACACAGTGAGCTTTTTATAGAATTATTAAATATGTGTGGAAATCAGCGAGCCATGTTTCCTGTAAATGAGGTCAGAGCACTCACGTCCTCTCAACACTGGTGCCTTTGCTCCGTTTACTGCGGGGATATTCCAGCAAACACACAAACACACCTGCAGCACTGTCACCGTTAAGGATACACACACATACCAAACTTTCTGTTGACACTTTATCTTTTGACACACTAGTCGCAGACATGAGGAAATGACATGAAAATCTGGGTTAGGTTTGCCAAAGAACACGTCAAGACATCATTCATTCAACTTTCTGAGAAACTAAGAAAAACACTTTTAGAGTTTAAAAGGATACATGCCAAATGCTGCGAACTGCCAACCTCTGAACTGACCGGCCACTCCAACTATACCTCCAGTCAGATAAACTGATAAAGACACAGAGACACGTCCATATATTTACAAACCCTGCAACCGGTCCACTGCCAAAAAATCCACTTAAAAAAGCACATCTGGAGTACATTTACACGTGGAAACACGGTTAATAAACCAAATAAACAAAAATCAGCTTTCTATGCTTCTTATCTTGCTGGAGTGATACAGCATTATTACAATATAAGGATGATTATCATCTTAAAAATGCTGAAGCATTTGATTCTTTGTACAGCGCAGTTTAACAACTTCAGTCAAAACAATCATCTGGCAAAACACAAGGCATGAGCTCATAATGAACATTTTAGGGATACAAATAAAAACCTTTGTCAACATGACCATGAAAATGACTTCTACAGCGTTTATTCATCCTAGTTCAGGTTAAATTCAACATGCACTAAATGTTGTATCATTAACAAAGACAATCCATTTTGTTTAAATATTTATCATTGTCAGTTCACGTTAACTATTGGAACATTTACGTCAAGTATTAATAAAAGACAGATTTATGTACACGCAATTATCCATTTAGTACAACATTAAACGTTATATAGCATTACTGTAATGTACTTCAGGTTAAAGTATATCACTGTATGTATTCCCGGTAGTGCTCGTAAAATGCGTTTGAGATAAAAAGGAAAGAAAAGTGATAATGAGAAGTATTGGAGTTCTTACTGAGACCAGCAGCCAGAGCCTGTTCGTTGGCCCACATCGCCCATTCAATCTTGCCCATGATGACAGACACAGACAACAAACACCCGAAAGCTCACATTCACACTTACATATCAAACAAGTAACTTTATTTAGAATAGACGGGCGGGGCGTCACAAACCCAGCCTCGCATTCCGTCACTTCCGATTGTACTTCGTGCTCTTATCAACAGCGCTGTTAATGTAAATACATGAAAAAATCACACGGAACGAACTGGATGGGCGGGGCCAAATTCTTCTAGCTCACGTGATACTTTCCCAAGCCAATCAAACTCGTAATGCGTTGAGGCATGTAGTGGATTTTTGTGGCTTTATATCTAATATATTATTGAAATGATTTGGTGATCGGACGGGAGATTAAACAACAATTTTACCAAATTAAAATTCCCTACACAAAATCAAGTTATTTATATAAAAAACTAATTCGTATGCACTTGAAACTAGAAGATTTCTAAAACAACACAGAAGCACTCATTTCATTCTTAAAAATAATCATTTTAATAACTAAAATGTACATGTTTTTACACAATTTGAGAAATGTAAATCCTTTAAAAATATGCAACTATTGCTAACAAATTGCGATAATTCTGTGGTCGATCTGTCAGGCACTCTTCTTGGGCAGCCCATCAGCATCCAGCAAATGAAGATTTGGGTCCTCCACCGTACAAGGTCCAGGACCAGCCTTAAAACATATTACACAGGAATTGACACATTTAGGAAACCACGGCTGCATCTGAAATGCTGCCTTTGGAGGTTCCGTTCAAAGGCAGGAAGGCACTTCATGTCTCCTGAGATGCCATCCTCTGATTGAGCCTTCACTGCCTTTCATGAACCACAATTGTTGATTGGTCAACAAATGGCAGCCGACAAATCGGTTGGGGCACAATTTTGTAAACATTTAAGCTTCGTTTGAACTTTTAACAATTTGATTGCATTTCAAACAAGAAATTAGTGTCATTTTTAAATATGTGATTTTTGCAAATAGGTATGTAAAATTCGAATACATTTCCATTATACCGCCTAAGCATTCGGACACAACCCACATATCAAACACTACACTAAAAAAGTCACAATGACAAATACTGTGTGTTGTCCTTTACAGTTTATGACCATCTAAAAACGGTATCATGACTGCTGTAAATGAAAAACATGGCTAATAATATACAGTATCTCACAGAAGCCAGTACACCCCCCACATTTTTGTAAATATTTTATTATATCTTTTCATGTGACAACACTGAAGAAATGACACTTTGCTGCAATATAAAGTAGTGAGTGTACAGCTTGCGTAACAGTGTAAATGTGTTGTCCCCTCAAAATAACTGAATACACACAGCCATTAATGTCTAAACCGCTGGCAACAAAAGTGAGTACATCCCAAGTGAAAATGTCCAAGTTGGGCCCATTTAGCCATTTTCCCTCCCCGGTGTCATGTGATTCTTTAGTGTTACAAGGTCTCAGGTGTGAATGGGGACCAGGTGTGTTAAATATGGTGTTATCGCGCTCACTCTCTCAATCTGGTCACTGGAAGTTCAACATGGCAAAGAACTCTCTGAGGATCTGAAAAAAAAAATTGTTGCTCTACAAAAAGATGGCTTAGGCTATAAGAAGATTGCCAAGAGCCTGAAACTGAGCTGCAGCACAATGGCCAAGACCATACAGCGGTTTAACAGGAAAGTTTCCACTTAGAACAGAACAGGCATCGCCGTGGTCGACCAAAGAAGTTTGAGTGCACGTGCTCAGCGTCATATCCTGAGTTTGTCTCGGGAAAAAGACGTATGAGTGCTGCCAACATTGCAATAGAGGTTGGAGGGGTGGGGGGTCAGCCTGTCAGTGCTCAGACCATAAGCTGCACACTGCATCAAATTGGTCGTCCCTCTTCTAAAGATGATGCACAACAAAGTAAACAGTTTGCTGAAGACAAGCAGACTAAGGACATGGATTACTGGAACCATTTCCTGTGATCTGATGAGACCAAGATAAACTTTTTTGGTTCAGATGGTGTCAAGCGCGTGTGGTGGCAACCAGGTGAGGAGTACAAAGACAAGTGTGTCCTGCCTACAGTCAAGCATGGTGATGGGAGTGTCATGGTCTGGTGCTGCATGAGTGCTGCCGGCACTGGGGAGCTACAGTTCATTGAGGGAACCATGAATGTCAGCACGTACTGTGACATACTGAAGCAGAGCATGATCCCCTCCCTTCGGAGACTGGGCCGCAGGGCAGTTTTCCAACATGATAACGACCCCAAAAGAAGCTGAGGCTGTCTCCACACCCAAACCCTATTGAGCATCTGTGGGGCATCCTAAAACGGAAGGCGGAGGAGCGCAAGGTGTCTAACATCCATCAGCTCTGTGATGTAGTCATGGATGAGTGTAAGAGGACTACAGTGGCAACCTGTGAAGCTCTGGAGAACTGCTTACCCAAGAGGGTTAAGGCAGTGCTGGAAAATATTGGTGGCCACACAAAATATTGACACTTTGGACATTTTCACTTAGGGGTGTACTCACTTTTGTTGCCAGCGGTTTAGACATTATTTGGCTGTGTCAAGTTATTTTGAGGGGACAACCAATTTACACTGTTACACAAGCTATACACTCACTACTTTATATTGTAGCAAAGTCAGTGTTGTCACATTAAAAGATATAATAAAATATTTAATAAAATGTGAGGTGTGTACTGGCTTCTGTGAGAGATACTGTAGCTTAGCTTGAAGATACCTACCTTAGTGCTGATTATATAGTGAATGCCTTTGGCTGTGGGCTCCATGTTAATCTCCCTCTTCAGCTCCTCAGAGAGTGGAGTTAAAATCACAGGAAGCCCCCTTAGAAACCTGTGAAATGAAATAAGACATTCATATGAACCACAGCTCTGAACTCGAAGTACTAAATGGAGAGTCTAATATTTGTAACTTACTCTCCTCCATTGACTTCGGGGGGGAAAAAATGGCGTACCACCTGTAGAAACTCGGGCAAGTGCTCTCGCAGGGTATATATCACAGCGTTAGGGCCAGCATCAAAAGTATAGGCCGCCTAAAAGGAAAAAACAAACATTTATCAGCTTATATTAAAATACATATAGTGCAGTATTGATTCAGGCTTATCCCACAGCCTCAACAATAAGAGGTCTTCACCATTGGTGTGTAATAGAAGTTTCTTATAATATGAGAGCTTAATTTAGGCTACATTTCCTCATTTAGTTCCTCTACTTCCACTTGTACTGTAGTTTTGTTAAACTCGTGCAAAATCTTGCGTGACCTCTAGAATCCGATAAAGAGTGTGTAAGTAGACTTGTTTCACAATATTTATGAAGACATGTGCTCACTCTGGTCTCTCCGTAGTGCTGGTTATAACGGTGCACAAGGCTGATGATCTTGCGGGAGATGTCGTTCAGGTAGAATATGGGCGGATATGTGTCCAGACATGTGGCATGAAACTGGTTACTGTCCTTCATGGTCAGCTCCCCAAACACTGCAAAGTTTCGCTGACGAATAGCCCCGATCATCTGCTCCATACGACCAGGCACCACAACGTCTGCCCGGTACTGGGGAAGGCAGTATGACAGTTACATGTATACTTGTTATATATTTATATATATATATATAGTGTATGAAATTGTCCTCACTTGTAATCCACTGCTATGAAAAGAACAACTTGAAACTCAGTGAGGAACAAACAGAAATGAAAACACATTTGTACCTTAAGAAGGTGACTCGTCTCCACGCTAGTGTGCATTCCAGACGTGCTCCCTACAGACTTCTGCTCAGCGCTCACCTGGGAAGAAAGATCTCTACATCAGATACACAAAGCATGCAGTAAAACTACTAGAAGTGATGCATGTGATGAGGACGTTGTTGACATGTAAACAGCGATCTTCCTTGGTTAACCACTTGTGATCGATTCACCCAACATGGATGTTCAAAGCAGGTGTAAAGAGGGCTTGTGATCTTCACAAAAAAAGAGGTTCAATTCCAAACTCACCACTAGAATCAATACTCTGACCTCTGGCCAATACGACTCAGATTCCACTTGTTCAGCGATACTATCTTTCCCGTCCGAACGCTCACCCGATTTCCACTGGACAAATCCACTGTACAGACTCCTGCATGCACTGCCAGAGCCCTGCCGCGCCACCGCAGATAGCTCGCCCTCAACCCCAAACAACTGCGACAGCGTGTACACTGCAACACACAGGGGCAGGACATCCCGAGTCAATCCTCCAGGACAGGACACCCAGTGCAAACCATATTACTTTTCTTTAAAGGTCCAGTGTGTCATTTTTTGGTGGATCTATTGACGGAAATGCAATATAATATACATAGCTATGTGTTCAGAGGTGTATAAAGACCTTACACGATGAAGCATTGTGTTTCTTACCTTAGAATGAGCTATTTCTATCTACATACATTGAGGGTCTGCTTGCATGGAATGTTGTTGCCATGTCGCCATGTTGTTTCTACAATAACCCTTGTCCAATAGTTCAAAAAGCTCTGCTCAACAAGAAGTGACTCGTGGCACATTTTACTTACCCAGACAGGCATAGCCAGATGCAGAGGAGGCCAGGCCGGCAGCGGTGGGAAAGTTATTCTCGGAGCAGATATGGACCTTATAGGACACGCTGGTGACCTCTGAAGTGGGATTGTCAGTATTCCGCCTCTTGCGAGCTAACCGTCGAACTTTTAAATGAAAACATGAAGACATAAATGACATCTTTTGATATATATCCTAATACATTTGAATGCTCTGACAGCCAGGTACATACTCTCTCGCAGACATGACTGCAGTCTGGGGTGGCTAATATCCTCCTCTTTGCCATTAAGCCATATGCGGTCTTCCCGGAAACTTCTGCTGCATGCGATTGTTGTGGTTGTTTTGAGCTACGAAAGAGTCAGAAAATAGCATTTCAGCAACCTCACACTGTCTAAGGAGCTATCCTGGAGCTCTTCACATGCACAGAGACAGACGCTCAAAGAGTTACTGTGAGGAATATGATGTACCTGGTCCTGATGCAGAGTAACACTGAGAGATGAATTGATTGGCAGAATAAGATCTTCATCACGTTTCCCCCCTGATTTAATGTCAAATAACTTAAGTAACCAAACAAAGCTTCACACGTACATACACACCCATAAGAGGACATTCTAAATAAATAAAAACGAAACAAAATACATCAAAACAGTTTGAAGGCTGCAGTAATAATAAGTAAAATAACAAATATAAAAGTAAATTCTTATTTCTGTTTAGCTCTTGCATCATCTAATATCATTTGAAGGACAAGATTACTCACAATATTTAATGACCGCGATGTTTACAGGTGCCGTGCAAGTGACCCTGGTGATAGTTTGGTGGTCGTTATCCGACATTTTTGTTTTTTTTAGAAAAGCCGATTTACAAAAGCATCCAATTACTTGAACTATGTGTTAACCCGTGAACGCACTAAACACTGCCGACAATGTGAGTGTGTCAAACTCACAGAAAGCTAGTAAAAACACTAGCCTCGGTTTGGATTGGTCGATGTCCAATGGGAGGACCCGTTCTTGACCAATCAGAGCGATCGCGGTACTAGCCTTTAACAAGACAAACCAATGAATGAGGTCGGACCATGATCATACGAATAACAGATCATTCGCGCATGCTCAGTATTTCGAATTCATACCAAAGACTGTAGACATTAACATGACATCGCAGTACGAATGGGGAAAAGTGCAGCTGTAGTCCCGCTTTCGGGGGGAAAAAGCCAATCGTCTACATCGAGTAGGCTACTCTGGGGTGAGGCTATAATCCCACACAAGACTAAGTAGACAAAAATGATCATTTGACTTTAGATTCATAATATCTAAGATAAGCGGAGTAAAGTTTTGAGGTGTATGATTTCTGATCATAAGCTCAGTTATCATGTCTTCACCTCATCAATGTTGAAACACGGGCACTTCCAACACTGATTTATTGGATGGCCATACATCTGATGGATATGATGTTTATTTATAAGGTGTGAAGTGCATCAAAATGATCTTCTGGACATCTTACAAATAAAAGTGAGTAAAGACATTTTGTTCGTATAATGTGTCGTTGAGTTTGGCCAGAGATTTCGATGTTTTTACAACATTTTTACCAGTAGGTGGCGTCAGTACGCGGTGTTTCCCAGGGGTGCCTAACGCCCGTTTCATACTGCACGCGTGAGCAGCGTGTAGAGAGAGCGTTAGCAGCGCGTGCCCATTGTCCTTTCACACCGGTAGCGTATGCACCGTGCACAGCGCTGCCTGGGCACCACTGTACAACAAAGCAATTTTGCATTACCTTATTTAAATACATCAATGAGCAAACTATCTTCCAGAATTTCATCAAAGCACGTTTTAAGGAGATTGCATAACCATGATTTGTTACATCCGCCTGTTTCATGCTCTTTTAGATCTACGTAGTACAAGTTATAAATAGAAACCCATCGTTCTTTGAAGGATACGAAGTCATTAAGGGTTAACTGCTCTTTGATTGTCCCCTGGTGGCTCGCTGCAGTACTGGTCATAAACCCCGCCCTCACCCTTTAAACAAAGGGAGAGGATCCAAACTAAAGATGTTTTCTTTAAGTTTAGTCAATTTTTGTATCACGTTGATGTATGTCCAAATGTTAGTTTTTTAAATAAGTTTAGTTTTAGTAAGTTAAAAGATGCTATAAAAAATGGGTATAAGTTATAACATGATTTGTTTAGGAGGGGCAGGACCTAGCGGGTTCCACTTCGTGCTCACTACGGCCCAGACTTTTGGTTCCACTGACGATTCCTTCTGATCATGCGCAGGCTCCAAACTGACGTGTTTGCGTAACATGTCAGATCATTCATTCAATGGAAGGAAGCAGCGTCTCGCTGTCCATCTGTTTTACAGTAGGGTTGTTTTGAATGCTTTGATAACCTGAATCATTTTGCGAAGCAATTGATTCAAAGCTTTGAAAAGCTTCGTTTCACCCTGCACTATTGGAATGTAGTCTTGGAAGGATGCAGCCTCTGAATTAGGACAGAGCTATGGATTAATGGGGATGGAAGGAGAAATGAGTGATTTGGTGCCTCAGGAGCAAAACATTGTGCAACGCGAGTGACGCATTCTGGCAAGGCACTTTGCTTCTGAAGGAATGATACGATTTTGAATGATAATGATTTTGATGGAATCCTCAGAGATGTCATTCTGGAGGATACAGTTACTAAGATTGAACCATCACAACATGGCTTTATGAGGAATAGATCAACTGACACTGCTCTGATTCAAGTTCCCCCAAAATGGACATACATGCTGTTTTTGTTGATATCACTCGAGCTTTTGACTCTATTGATCATTGTCGACTGCTACATTCCTCAGCAGACCTGCATGTCAGACGGCCACTTTGGCTTATTGGATAACAGAGAGTAAAAGGTGAAGTGGGGCTCCTGTGTGTCCAATTCTTTTCCAAGTCCAGCAGGTGTTCCTCGGGGGGACTCCCCTCTGCTTTTTGTCATCTGTAAATACAGCATGGATTCACATCTGCCTCTCTCGGTAATTCCTGTGAAATACGCTGATGATCTGACAATCACTGAGTTTCTAATCGGATCCCTGCCTGGACTCACTCAGAAGGCTTTGGATTCTGTATTCGAATGGGGACAGGAATTTATATTGGTGCTGAATGGAGTTAAGACTGTGGACATGGTAATTAGTGCCACAAGACAGGACACCATTCCCTCCCCTATTTCTTCTGTGGTCTCCTATCAGAGCATGCTACACAAGTCCTAGTCCAGGCTCTTGTTCTGTCCAGACTGGACCACTGCAATGCACTACTGGCTGGACTTCCAGCTTGCACAACCAAACCTCTATAGATGATCCAGAATGCAGAGGCAAGAGTGGTCTTCTATGACCGAAGAGAGCACACGACTTGAACTCTCCTTTATTCCCTGTGCCGTTATATAAATAACTCACAGGTGTCTGATTGTAGAATGTTTCTCCCGTGTATCTTTGTATTTATATATTTTTTTTACATTTTCTATTGCTTGTCTATCAACTTATTCCGTTTTATATTACTATTTTATGCCTTGCATATTAGTAAATGTTAGTTTTGTCACATGTATATGTTTGACTCATTTCAGGGTCTTGTATGGCAATATCCTGTTTTGTCCAACTTTAAATAAACAAACAAACAAAGGCACAATACATAATTCATCACTAGTGGTTGTATATTCAAAACCTTAATAAAGCAATAGCTGATGATGCTGCGAAGAAAGGTGCAATGACGGGAGCTGTCGTCTTCATTTACACTCACGATGGAAATAAATCAGATGGGATTTACAAATTATGTTCATGGATGAAAAATGCATAACTGTTACATCATTATGTAAGCCAAAAGAGTGTCTTATTTACGAGTAAAACAGAATGTCATTTAATAAAACAGAGGGCATGACTAGTGTTTTACACTGCATGTCATATAGATCTAAAAAAAGTATGCATTCATTTCGAAGGATTTACCACATCACAAGCAATATGAAAATATAGTCCATTTTGATTTCACAAGCATATTCAAAAAAAATATCACAGAAGACAAAATATAGTGTATTGAAAGTATGCTGCCGTATTGATTACTGTCAACAACTGAAAGAATGAACACAAAAAGAGTTTTGTATGCTAGTCAAATTTATGTTAAAACAGAAATCTGTGACTTCAAATGAAATATGTGTGAAATAATTTACTAATTTTCACATACACGTCAATAAATGTGTACACATTCTGAATTCCATACATTTCAAACAACATAGCATGAACGGCAAATGACATTGTTTTGCAAAATATCACACTACAATTTTGTTGAAGGCTTTTATTGTATTTAAACCGTTGCACACGTCTCATCAAAAAGGACACAAAAGCAGATGTCTGATTATTTCAAGTCCTCAGTGTGCTCAAAAGTCACTAAAATGTAGCTGCGTTACTACAGTCAGGTGTGTTTGAGGCAAAGGGAAATAAAGAGAATTGCTAAACTTTTGAGAAATTTAAGAAAGTATTTAAATAAAGAGTTTCTGCACAGCCACAGATCAAAGTTCTTCGTCCGAGATTGTGTTTTGATCCTGGGTTGGTCAGTTGAAATTGTGCCCTGGTCAATATGAACACCAGAGTATTTGCCCCTAAGTAAAGATATCCCGGTTGACTCATGACACCTTCCTGTCAATCGTCATCCTCTTCATCCGAGTCCATTACTCGCCGTCGATTAAACTAGGAACAAAACCCATCATTTCCACTTTGTGTAATCGTGCATTTTGTAATATAAAATAGTTCATAGATTGGTACAGCTTTGTTTTTTACAGTCTAAAAGATTTCAATAGAATCTTACCTTTACAGTTGTTTTCTTTTCTGTCTGCTGACTAACTTTTTCAAGGATCTCTATCAAACCAGCCTCTGTGATCTAAACATACAACACTCATATAACCCACGTTTACAAATCACATTGTCTTCAAACACCATCATCATCTTTTTACCTTTCCTCCAAGCTGTCCAAAGCGAGCCATCTGTATCAGGTAATTTTCCACTGCTTTTGCTTTATCTGGCTTTACAAGAGCTAAATTACTCACTGAAGAAAAAAGACAAAATGTTACTGCAGTACAAAAAAAAAGCAAAGTGACTACTAAGCATACTGTAAAAAATAAAGGTGCCTCAAATATCCTGTTGTGTCATCAAAGAACCTTAAACTATATTGTAAGTGCTTCAAAACTTTTCTCATAATAGTGTTATTGATGGAACAATCTAAAGTCTTGGTGGTTTTTCCAGGAACTTATAAGATTCTTGAATAACTCCATTTTAGTTTTAAAGTTCTGGAGTCATCTTTTCACCTACACTGGAACCTCAAAGTGCTTTGCCGGTTATTGAAGGAACTCAAATTCTAAAATATGGTTATTGTAAGATCTGTAAACTAGTGTAAATTTGTCAGCAATTTTTATTTTAGTCTTAGTTTTGGTCCCACGACGAATACACTTTTTATCGTATTTAGTAATCCTTGTCCTGTTTTTGTTTAGTCGACCAAATGTCCATGCATTTTTGTCTCGTTTAAGTCAATACAAACATTTTCTTCATGCTGTGTAATGGTTCAAATGATAGAAATTGGTATTTTGCTCAAATTAAAAATCACAGTGATTGTTGTCGTTTGAGAATTTTTTTTTTTTTTCATTATAGGCATATATTTTACCAATAAGCACAAATCAATAGAATATCAAATTATGTGCATGGTTTATTTAACTTCATCCAAGAAGTATTTCCACAGAGGTCTAATAAGTGCATAGGCCTATTCATAGACATCCATAAGTTCCCCCCACAAATTACTAGCGTCTTACTGATGAAACAACGCGACTGACCGTGAAGGAGAACCAACCGAACGTTGTCTCGAATGGACACAGTTTTCGCGAGGTGGGATCAGCAACCACAATCGCAAACAAACAATGTAGTGGAGATCAACGCAGCTCATGAGAGAACAAAGACCAGCTGGAGATCGCTAAACTCTTGTTTATTGACTGAGATCCCCAGTTATCTCCTCCAGGCCATCTCTCCATTGGTTGTTCCCACTCTGACCCACATTATCAACTCGTCTCACACCACTGGTACATTTCCCACACCAAAGAGGCCCATATTACCCCACTACTAAAGAAACCCACTCTTAATGTGTGCGTACTGAGTGCGTAAGAACAGTTTCACGCAAAGTGTGGGATTTACCAATTTGTACCTATACGTAGAATTGTGCATTAATATATGCACACCTCTGAGCATACTTACGCAGAAAACCTAGTGGTAGAACAGTGATACTACAAAAAGAAAGTGCCACAGTGTGTTTCCTTTCTTCTTCATTTGCAAATACTCAACTAGTAAATTCATAGTTCAAGCTAGACATTTGTCTAATTGGTGTGAAAAGCTAAAACAGACAGATGGGAAATCATTTGAAATTATTTTTCTGGATGATTTGGCAAACCTTTTATTGCATTTACATTTACATTTGACTAGCACAATGTGTTTATTGCACGTTTATTGAAAGCACTATGTAAAAAAACACCCTTAACCAAACAATATATGAAAAAATAAATAAAAGAAAAACATTCAAACAAACTGAAAAAGAACAAAAAGAGGTTTGCATATTAATCATTATTACAAAAATAATATATATTTTTTTAACATCTTATTGCTTTTGTATTACTACATTGCTTTACCAAATCATAATAACATGGCAATTTCACCAAAAACTGCAAATTCGGTTTCTGTTCTGAACATTTTAATCTATGCAAAATATAAATAATATAACAATATCCTATAAATAATAATGAAATTAACAATAGAACCAAATTGAGCAAAACATGCATTGCGCACAGAATTTTTCAAAGACCGCTGTGGTCAGAGCACAGAGTACATTCACGTGATTTATAAAGGAAGGTTTCATCACCATATATGGTCCATTGGGGGCGTTTCCGAATGCAAATGACCATGAACGAGCATGGCGCTTAAGAACATGTGGGATTTATCAACAATGATTATTCACTGGTGTGCGTAAGAACCGTGCATGCACGTTTGATAAATACAGATTTTTTTGTACTTCGACACATTCTAAATTTCATTCGTAGGACAAAATATAGAACCTTTTCTACGCAGTGTTGATAAATGAGGCCCCCGGAGAGGTGAGGTCTCTCAGTCCCAACATCTCGACACAGGGGTGCCTCAGAGCTCATTGCTTGGTCCGTTGCTATTTTCATTATACATGACATCCCTCGGCTCTGTCATTTGGAAACATGGCTTTTCCTATCACTGCTATGCGGATGATACGCAACTCCACCTGTCTTTTCAGCCTGACGATCCGACTGTTTCTGCATGCATTGCAGCATGCCTAGCCGACATCTTGCTCTGGATCAATGACCATCACCTGCAGCTGAACCTTGCAAAAACAGAACTGCTAGTAATCCCGTCCGACCCTAAGATCCATCACAACTTCTCCATTCAACTGGGCTCATCAACCATCACATCTTCCAGAACGGCCAGAAACCTGGGAGTGGTGATCGAGGATCAGCTTAACTTCACAGATCAGGTTGCCAGCACCACCCGGTCCTGTAGAT
Source organism: Triplophysa siluroides (assembly GCA_006030095.1). Lineage (NCBI taxonomy): Eukaryota > Metazoa > Chordata > Actinopteri > Cypriniformes > Nemacheilidae > Triplophysa > Triplophysa siluroides. Next base: position 23,667 of record VCII01000464.1, read on the forward strand.
TCATCCTCTACAGTATTAGGAAATTTAGACCTTTCTTATCAGAGCATTCTGTCCAGACTAGACAACTGCAATGCACTACTGGCTGGACATCCAGCTTGCACAACCAAACCTCTACAGATGATCCAGAATGCAGAGGCAAGAGTGGTCTTCTATGAACCGAAGAGAGCACACGTCACTCCTCTCTTCATTGAGTTACTTTGGCTTCCTATAGTCGCTCGCATCGAATTCAAGACTCTGCTCCTGGCCTGCAAGACCACCACTGGTTCAGCACCCCCTTATCTTCACTCGCTAATGCAGACGTATGTACCCGCCAGATCCCTGTGCTCTACAAACGAACAACATCTTGTGGTGCCATCCCAAAAAGGTAAAAAATCTCTCTCACGTACCTTCTCTGGATCGGTTCCACTTATGTGTAATGATCTGCCTGCTGCTACAAGATCAGCAGATTCTGTGGCCATCTTTAAGAATCGCCTGAAAACACATCTCTTCCGTCAACACCTAACCGATCAGTTCTGACTTCTATTTATTTTCTACTCTTTCAAAAATAAAAAAAACACCATCCAACTTAGCTCTTTATACTGTGGTAGGCTATATGAGACCATTTTTTATTTATTTATTGCACTTATGCTTTTTGTTGTCCTTATGTTGTCCCAATTGCTTCCATTGTTTAGCCCATCTGTAAGTCGCTTTGGATAAAAGCGTCTGCTAAATGTAAATGTGCTGTGCGTTCAGACCGCCAAAGTGGCAGGAAGTCATTCATTTTCAATGTGAGCCGGCGGCGAGCAGTGGCACATCTTGGCCTTTGAGGGCGTCAAGGAGAGTTGAAATCAGGTCAACTTTATGGTAATGAGCTTTGACACGGTTCGGCGGCAACCAATTGGAACGTAGAAGTCCACCACTTGAGATGATTCCAGAGTCTGTAAACTTTGGTTCCGACCAGATTAGATCCCAAGCAAAATGGAGGAGAGGTTGATTATTGCTGTGGCAGGTTTCCCAATCATATACAAAAAAAAAAATATGCGTGGACCAAGGTGTCTGAGATTCTTTGTGTTCCTGGTGAGTCGCTGATGATGTGCATTAACATTATACATTTTCTGTAAACAAGTGGGAATTTCATGCTAACTATAGCGCCAGAGCATGCAAAACTGTGTTACTGCTGCAGAATTTTATTTCGTTAGCAAAGGTGTAACTACAATAAATTTCTTTCCACCGATCAATTTCTTGTGGTCAGTCTGCACAAGATGAACAAGCTTGTTTGCTTTGCGGCACCTTTAAATAAAAGATAAGATTTCGATCTACGTCAGAGCGGCCCAAGACTCTTTCTACAGCGTTGTTGGCAGGGCGGCCACAGTGATTTTTGACGCTCTCGACGGCGGCGGTCTGAATGCACAGTTAATGGTGCTTCCACAGTAAGAGCATTGGCGGGTGGTTGCCAGATTGCAGATGTTAAGTCACCTACTGGCAGAAAACATATACTTTAACCTTTCATCCCTGTTTGGGGATCTGAACTCCTGTTATCTGGCAAACATGAACGTTCGTACAGCAGAGGCTCGCACTAAAATCTGTAATATTTATCAAAGACTAACAACCTTTTTTGCTATCTTCGGCCAAATATTTTCGATTGCCGAACATTCGGTGCATCCCTACTATGTACAGTATAACGATCCACTTGCACAGCTTAAAACATTACAATGATGAAACTTTTCCTTCAATGCAAAAGAAACAATATTCACCTGAACAGCCGTGAAATTCAGCTAATACAGTTTCTAATAGCTCTTGTACTGCGACTCTTCAGCGCCTCACTGGTGCTGATAACAAAACAGCAAGCCATTGTGGCGTAATTGCAAATGCAGTTAAAATTCCAGTCTGTTGAATGCACGCTGTTATTTAAATTTAAGACATTTACGCATATGGCAGACGCTTTTATCCAAAGCGACTTTCATTGCATTGTATTATACATTTGTTTCTGACTATGTGCCATCCTCTGGGATCAAACCCATGACCTTGGCATTGCTAGTGCCATGCTCTAACCACAGAGCCACAGAAAAGCGAACCTCGACAAGACACCCGACATAATTTTAGCCAGAGACTGAGGCTATATTATACATTTCTGTTAATGTTTAAATGTGAACCGATACACACAATGAATCTCACCACGTTTTGTGTCAAAAACCAACAAAGCACTTTTGGTTTGCATACAAATTGAAATCAAAATATAAAAAATGATGGCCAGATATTAAACTAACAAAAATACTCATAACATGTTATCTGAAATGTACTACATGTTCAAATAAAGTTTTGAACACAAATGGTTTACAATGTTATCTTGAATAAAATTGAGCTAAAACCAATTATTGAGCAAGTACATGAAAGAACGGTGTTTAAAACTGCGTCACTACCCTTGCGGGATTCACCACGGAAAGCTTGTATTAATGGTTTGTTAATTTGCCCAGTCTGGTCGCCTTTTCCAGAGATCCTTATTTGGTGTCTTTCGTCTATGCGTCATTTTGTCACATTCGTACACAGAACGAAGAGGATCCGGCTGCTAAACCGCACGTGGATGCTGCGAATGACAGGCGATTTGTAGTGTGTGCTCACAACTGTTGGGTAGGATTTTATACAACTTTTAGTATTATTAATGGCGGCCTTTAGTACTTTTACTTTTAAACGGCAAGCAGAGTTGACATCTGGGGATTCATCGGTTGTGAAAAACAAGAAAGTACAAACTGATGACAGTTTACAAAGAAAAAGTGAATGTGATTGGACGTGCGAAAACAAGAATTAATATTGGCAAGGCATTTCAAAGGTGGCATGAACTACGTGATCTGAAAGGATTTCAAACGGATGCAGGCATGACTTTATTTCTTCTGAACAGGTAAGATATTTCAAAATTTCAAAAGATAACACAAAAACCGTAGCGCACTTGTTGTGTTAATACAGACGGGTACAGTTTCATCGGTTGTTCTTTCTCTCTTTATGTTCATTAAGATAATTTTAATTTATGCCCTATACGCCCGGGATTAGTATTATCTGGGGACCTCGTGTGATTTAGAAATGACCTCCCCGCTGTATTTCATGGCGCGAATTAGCACGGATAAGTGAAGCCTGTGATTTTACGCAAATTTACGGATTTATATTCCGGATATGATGGCAAGGCTTTGCATATAGTATATATTAGTGTTGTCAAAAATATCGATATTTCGATAAGTATCGATACTGAAATATCTGAACGGTACCAATACTAATTTCCCGAAGTATCGATAGACCGATCCTAGCCGAGCTGTCACTTTCACTTATCACACACACTCACTCACTCATTCGCGCGCACACACACATTCACCGTTGCTCACTCACTCGTACACACACACCGACGCCCGTCCCTACAAGACCCTGTCAAACGGATCGTGCTAAAATCGTGTAATCTGAACCAGTCATTAAAGCGGGCATATACTGTGAACCCATCATGAGATATGCCAGTGGCTCAAATATAATTGTTATAAATTTGGAAGGGACAATGTATCATTAACACTTTCATGTTTTTTTTTAGGCTCTGAATGTGGAGGTGTAAACAGTGTTCTGAAACTGAATCTACAAAGTACCAATTACTAAAACACTATAAATTGAACCATGGCCATTATGGCCAGGGACACTCCAGATATCCATGCACATACTATGAATGCCCATGCTCATTCAAAACATGGAATGCACTTAAAACTCATTTGAGTCGATGTCATGTTGATGTTTTACATTTAAAGACTACAGAACAAGTAATATTGACATGCCTTTTGTGTCCAGGAAGTGAAATAGAATCTAGTAGAGAGTACTTTGCTCATGTTAACAACCATCTGAGGAGTTATGAAACAGTAACTTGTATGTTTGAAAATTGTTATTTTCAAACCAATATATATGCTACTTTCAAATCCCATAAGAATAGGAAGCATGCACATTCCACTATAAAATACTTTAAAGTTGGACTATTTAAAGGATGTGATACTAATGGTGAGCATCAACTATCTGAAAATCTTTCAACTGCTGAAATTGCTTCTGATTTAGATTGTGACGATTTGATTGAAGCGGAGGCAGAAAATGAGAACTTGCAAGACACAATAATAAAACAATTGGCATCAGTCCTTCTGAAATTAGAGACTTTGTCACATGTACCAAGCTCTGTAATTGATGAGTTACTGGAAGAGTTGCATTTCATTTGTACCTCTGCTGCAGTGCCTGTATCACACAGTACAGCGCTTGACATCTTCAATAAGCATAACCTTCAGGTTAATCAATTAATAATTAATGAACTCATTTTAGCCATTTCTACAAATAATCCTTTGGCAATAGCTATAGCAAAGGGTGGTACATTAGCCTCAGCCTTCAAACGTAAACAGTACTATAAGGAAAACTTTAAGGTTGTGGAACTTGTTGAGTATATACTAGAGGAAAGGTCCAACAAAACCTTTCAGTATGTCCCCTTACTGAATTCTCTACAGCAGCTACTTGGACGTAAAGATATAGTTGATAAGCTTCTTGGTAATCATGCAGTTTCTTCTGCAAATGTACACCAGTGTGCGTCTTTTCAGGACGGTGAGTACCACAAAAACAACCCTTTCTTTTCAAATGAGGATTTAAGGATTTCCTTATGTTTGTACATCGATGACTTTGAGGTTTGCAATCCGCTGGGAACCTCACGCAAAAAACACAAACTGTGTGCGGTCTACTGGATTTTAGGTAATTTGCCTCCTGGTAGCAGCTCAGTCCTGTCCTCAATCTACTTAGCATTGTTGTGCAAAAGTGATCATGTTAAAACCTATGGCTACAAAAAAATATTTGAGCCTCTATTGCATGATATAGTGACTTTGGAGCAGCAAGGGCTGTTTATTCCACAACTTGGGTCATTTATCAAGGGCACAGTACAATGCGTTGTTGCGGATAATCTGGGTGCTCATGGGCTAGCTGGATTTGTAGAGAGTTTTTCAGGAAAATATTTCTGTCGGTTTTGTACAGCTCAGCATTGCGAAATTCAGGGAACAGAAGTGAAATCAGGGGTATTTGAGCGTAGAACCAAGGAAGTTCATCAGCTCCACGTAAAGACGGCTCAAGAAAAAGGAGAAAGCTGCTTTGGTGTAAAAACTTCTTGTGTTTTAACTGACATTCTGTCTCACTTTAATGTGACAAGTGGTTACACCCCAGATATTGTCCACGATCTGTTTGAGGGCATAGTTCCTGTAGAACTAGCACGGTGCATTAATGTGCTTTTATCTAAGAAGTTGTTCACTCTTTAACACCTTAATAATCTTATTCATTCTTTTCCATTCAAAGAGGGGGATAAAACAAACCGCCCTCATTTGCTACCTAAAACTTTTCAAAAGAAACGCACAGTGGGTGGCAATGCCCACGAAAACTGGTGTCTTCTTCGATTACTTCCTTTTATCATTGGTAAACTTGTTCCCAGTCATGAACCTGCTTGGCAGGTGATTTTGGATTTAAAGGATATTGCTGAATTGGTTGTTGCCCCTGTTCATTGTCTAGAATCGATTGCATATTTGGAGTGCAAAATCTCGGAGCATCGAGAACGTTATCAGGAACTCTTTCCTGATCAGAAGTTGTTGCCTAAACATCATTTTCTGGAACACTATCCAGAAATGATTAAATGTTTTGGTCCCCTCGTGTCATTATGGACTATGCGGTTCGAGGCCAAACACAGCTTTTTTAAGCAAGTTGTTAGGCATACAAATAACTTCAGGAACATAACAAAGCATCAGTTAATGGTTTCCTATAATATGATTTGTCCTGACAATGAAAAGCCTTTCTTGCATGTTGCGCAAGTTTCAAAAGCCCCCATTGATGTCCTTAATGAGGATGTATTGAACACAATTACCCAGACATACCCTGACATCACTGATGTAAACCTTGCCCAAAGTGTCACTGTTAATGGCATAAACTACAAAAAAGGTATGATAGTTGTGCATGGATCATGTGGGGGTCTACCTGAATTCTCTGAAATAATTCAGCTGTGCATTATAAAAGATGATTTGATTTTCATTGTTAAAAAACTTAGCTCATGGTACAGAGAGCACTATCGTGCTTATGAGTTACATCCAACAAGAGAGCTTGCAGCTGTTGGTTTGAAGGAGCTTGCTGACCAGTATCCTTTGGCTGACTATAAAGTTGGATCCCTACGAATGGTGACTTTAAAAAGATTTGTACACATGACAGGTACTTTTTTTTATGTATGTGGAAGGGGGTAAAGGAAGCATATAGGCCTCGTCAGACACAAATTGAATTATTCTTAAAGAAACATTCCTTTTGTTTTACAGATTAAATACAAGATGTCTGCAACTCTGAGAGTCATATTTGGAGTAGACGACGCATCAAAATTAATTTTGCCCAATGGAATACCCGATTCCATAGAGGACCTTAAAGGAGAGATTGGAAGACGCTTCGGCCTGTCTGGAAATTTCAGGCTGCAGTATAGAGACGTTGATTTCGACAATGAGTTTGTGAACTTAACGGAAACTTCAGAAATCAAAGACAAGAGCACAGTTGAAGTTATTAACTTGCCAGATGAGACTGTCACACTCACTACTGTTCCGCAAGGGGAAGATGATTTTTTGATGTCTTCAGCATCAGACACAGACATACTTTCCTCCGCTGAATCTACATCTTCAGGTACTTCCCTTAGATCACAGCTATGGCCCACAAACTTTGAAATACCTCAGTTCAGTTATGAGGTACAGATTCAGTTAGAAAAGGCAAATCAAGCCTTCTGCAGCAGTGGAACTCTTCTAAAAACAAGTAACAAACTTAGGTCCGATATACTAGATGGTTTGGCATCAGAAATCATCAAATACAAAGATTATCCTTCTAGTACAGAGCTTGATGATGTGGCTCAGGCTCTGACAACAAAGTATCCCTTTTTAAAGGAGAAAGGCTCTGTCACTGGCTTTTATGGATGGAAAATTAGTCTGAAGCAAAATGGCAACTACCGCACCAGACTAAGGAGCATTGGCTGCCCTGAGTTGAGCATCAATGCTGTAAAAGAAAAGCAAGGTGCCATGAGTCATGGACTTAACCAGGTAAAGAAGCCACGGAAAGCAGAAGTCAACTATTGTCCCGATTACCCTGCAGGCGAAACTAAAGAGAGCCTTGAGGAAGAAAGGAAAGCACCTATACTGGAGGTGAAAAAGAAGAACAACCAACAGCTAATCAAAAGTAAAATGGAAAGAACCTTTGCCTATAGAAGACAGGAAGTCGTTAAAGATATGCCCTTCATAGCAGAGTTCAAAAACAGATGGTCAGCCCTGTTTTCTGAGAGCCAGGTGAAGTATTATTCGTCATCTGTATTTAATTTAAGTATGTGTAATTAATGTCTAAATACTGTATTGGGTATAAAACAAAAGAGCACATATTTAATTGACAAAGATTGGGAGGCAATGTGGTTGTTCTACCTTATATTACAATGCACATTACACATACATCCATATAAAATGGTTACAGATACATTGAACCACCAACTCATGATCCCTCTACACCAGGGGTGTCAAACTCAAGATACAGAGAGGGCCAAATCATCTCATAGTGCTGTCTTATTATTATTATTATTATTATGGGCATGCCAGCTTCACTATCGAGGCAAACTGGATATAATTGTATCACGGACCAGATATAGTTTGAGTTTGACATGCCTGCTCTACATCATATGTGATCTTTTTAAATATATTTGTTTTAACTTAAGAGACAATGAATTTGTATTAAATAAATGCAGAATTTACCCTCATCACCACAGTCCCCCTCTTCTCAACCTTTATGTCCCGACTGGATCATTACTCCAGCCAGCTAATAAGGCTTTTCAAAAAGAAGGGGGGAACAGCAAGACGTGATATCGACGTAATCATTGCAGAAATGGACAAGGTGTGTGTTTTGGGTGTATTTTGGGCTCTGACCCCTGGGGGTTTAACATTTACTCTAAACATAATTATGCTTTTTGTATTATGGTCTTTAACCTTTCTATGGAAAGATAAATGATTTGAAAATACCATGATCCACAAATACTACACAATTTACAAATATGATTTGCTATTCGTATCCACAAATACAAAATTCTATGATTTGTACGAATATATGTATTTCTTTAAATTTTTGTAATTTATAAAAAGGATACTTTATATTTTGTGCACATTTATCATGAAATGTCAGTTGTACATCTGCAATTCTGCTTGTGAAGTGTTGAATCTGCTTTTCTGAATTGCCTGATTCACTTTTCATTCGTCCATTCAATTATGTATATTTTTGTTCAAACTGAACAATACTGCCTCCTTCAAGGTGTCAATGGTATAAGCTTGAGAAACACTTGAGCTATTTGTGTAAATTGTGGCTCGATACACAGTGAAATGATTTTCTCAAAATGATGTCCTAAAAAGGATGAGTGTGTATCAGGCAGTTGTCAAATGCAGATTTACAACTGACATTTCATATAACATTGCACAAATCAATTAATTAAACGCACGGTAGAATACGGTTATAATAGATTTGTCAATGTGATAATTGCAGTTTTTCAACTAAAATGTTCAAAATCAGTTGCTAGTTTCCCACAGAATCCCAGTGTTGAAGTACGACGGACATGCATCCTAAAGGCGTTGTGCGTCTACTTGAATGAAAAGCCTGACAGCCTTATTAAGGAGTACTGGGTAAATTGCATTCTTCGTCAATCATAGAAAAATGTATACAGAATATATGTATTTTTTATATTTTAATTTCACAAACCTGTGATTTAAAATGTGTTGTGTAGGCTAAGAACATGCATGTTATGCTATATTGTATTTTGCCAATGTTGGCAATATCACATTTTCAAAGAAATTTAAATATGATGGCTAATTGGATTAATCAACCAAAAACATAATGGCCATCAATTTCTACATTAGTAGATAACATTTTGTAAAGTTAAGCCAAATAAATAATCTGCCTTATTCAAAGAGTCAGGCAAAATAATAAGCAAACATACTTCTTGGGAATGAGTATTGTGTTCTCTAATTTTAGACTTAACATATTTTGGGTTTGTTACTAATTTCATAGATGCATAATTAATAATGGGTCTCTTTCTTTGTCGTAGGCTATTGAGGATATTGGTATTGATGCAATGACGGAAATGGAGAGACTTGCTTTGGGTGTCTACATTGTTCGACGTGATGGAGCAGATGCTACAGATCCACCTGAGGATGTTGGCATCGTCATTGAAGGCTGCACAGTGCTGCGAGATCTGAGAGAGATTGCAAATGGATGTGCAGTCCTGTTTGGCTTGATCTACTGTTTAAACTTGAGTTATCCCAAGGAGTTGCGATACACTTTCGAATTTCTTCAGAAAGTGTTAATGGAATTGGATGGGAACAAGCTCTCCACTAAAGTGCAGGTCCTAAAAAACAAACTGCATGAGTAAAATCACCTGCACCAGACAAGACTGTACCTGGCGTTGGACTTTTGTTGACTATTACTTTATTTTTGGAATGCTGCTAGACAAAATAAAGCTGTGATCAATGACGGTTTGTAATAATCGCCATTACATGTGGTAAGATCACCTAAAGCAGACAAGACTGTAGTTGGTCATCGACTTCCTTGAGGAGGCTCAGTTCTTTGGATTTTGGACTGCTTCTAGACAAAACATCTAGCAATCTAAAGACAGAATGTTGGTTTTGGTAATTGGCATTTGTTTCGTGATTTCAAATTGGATCAAAACTTATTAAATTGTACGCCGTGCACTGGTTTGTAATAATGTGGAAATCTTAAACAATTTAAGGTTGTTGTTTTTTTGTTCCATAAACATTATACATAAATTGAACATTATTGGATGGTAAAAGCTTCACAGACAAGTTTTATGTTTTTGAATTTTTATTTATATTCGTCTATTTGTTTTTTGCTTAGTTTTTTTAATTCATCCATTTGATGGTAATTAAACATGTGAAGTGCTTAAGTTTACTGAGGCCTCAAGGTAAAATATGTGTTTTTGAAAATCTGGCATATAGTGGACATATGCAGTCTAGTTTGTTAGTCCGAGTAGTCAAATTTTTTTTTTTTTCTTCCTTGAGAAAAGTTTATAGTTAAAGCAGTTTATTAAGCTAAAAAACAATAAGGATTTGCCTCTAATTTTTATTTCGGCAGGCAACACTTGTTAGATGTTATTGACGTTGTCAATGTTCAGATTCACTTTTTTCTGACTATAAAGCTATAATGGGATTAAACATCAGATGGTGAAAGAGATTCACAGAATTTTTGTTTGAATTTTTATTTATATTGGTCTAATTGCATTTTGTAAGTGGATTTATGTTAGTGTCTTAAATTGTATTTGTACACTTTGTATTTGTATGCGAGTTTTGCTTACATTTTTTCAATCATTTTGTCATTCATGATAGTCCCAGATATAGTGAAGGTCAAAATGACTTTTTGACCAATTATATTTCAAAACCAATGTTGAATAAAAGTTAATTAAAGTGACTTAAGTAGTTTTTATTTGACCTACAGACTTAGTTGCTCTAAGTTCCAATCATTAAGTACAATCAACACAAATGGATAACATTAGCAAAGCTTATTTCTGTTAAATAAATTGAACTTAATCAGGTCATCTTAGATCAAGCTATAGTCATTAAATTCAAGACAATAATTTACATTTATTCAAAATAAGTGTGTGATGTACAATTTAATTAACACAGTTATGAGCGATTTACTTAAAACATTATGTTACAATTAATTGTATATTACCTTTTCCATTTAAGCAACTAAGTATAAGCAACTAAATATGCAATCGATTCTAGACAATGAACAGGGGCAACAACCAATTCAGCAATATCCTTTAAATCCAAAATCACCTGCCAATTTTTGTGGGACCGGTTGACATAACTTTATTAATTAAATACAACATTTCATTTCTAAGAGTGTGTGATCAGCAAAGGACTAAAAGAAGGAAGACTGCACTCAAGAGATTTACATACACAGCCACTAGATGGCGCATCTACGTAATTCATACATGGTTGTCAGTATAAATCTGCATGTAATAAAGGGATTTGAAAACACTGCATGTTGCGGTCTCAGTTGATTTAAATTTATATATATATAATAGATGAGGACTAGATCCACCATTTGAATTCACGGAATGGCCTATTTTAGTCTCTGTATATAGATAACTTTGCTTAAATACATATCATTTATACCACAGGGCTGTAAAATGATTCAATTTGATTGGTTGATAAACGTTCTATGGGAATGCATTAACTTTCAGTAAATGCACACCTATAAAGGTGTTCCACTTCTGCCGACCGCATTATATCACTTCGCCAAGTTTAAAACAGAAAGGTTATAGTGTAGCCTTCAGGCCATCACCACACGCAGATACAAGCAAAGCGAGGAATAAATAATATTATTATCACTGGCTTTTCTGTCACACTACAAACACGCTCGCACACACTTAAATGGGGGCCTGTTGGTTAAGGTCCACGCGCACGCGCACGCGCACACACACACACACGCACCCACACACAACATAGCAGTGGCTCAAGCCGGAGTCTGTTCGCTGTAACGGGCGCTTGAAATGAGATGCGCAAGAAAGTAGTCCTACCAAAAGGAGCATTTTAAAGACAATAACATAACAAACGTTGAAATTAAATTTGAACATTTGAACAATGTCCTGTGGTGTGTGGTAACTAGTGGTGTAACGATATACTCGGCTCCCGATTTGGTACATATCTCGTTGCAGGGCTCACGATACGATACACAATGATATTTTAAACAAAATAAAAAATGGGGGGGCCCTATGTTTTGGGGGGGGGCTGCGGTCTCTATATTTTGCGATGTGGCTGTGGACGATTCTAAATTGATTCACAAATGTAAAAAAATCTGTGAATAGATGTATTAATAACGTGATGTTATCGGAACAAATAGGTGGAAGTCAGTCGCGGGTACGGACAGTTTAGAGAGTAGACACCTCACATGTAGCTACTGACATTCATTTGGAAGAATGTCACTAACCAAACAAATCTCATCCCCTATTTACAGCCATAATGGGGAAAATAAATACTATAGAAGTCAATGGGGGATGAGATCTGTTACTGACATTCTTCCAAATATCTTCCTTTGTGTTCAGCAGAACAAATACATGTATACAGGTTTGGAACAATCTGTGGGCGAGTAAATGATGACGGAATTTTCATTTTTAGGTGAACTATCTCCTCAAGTGCCAAGATCCATCGTTATCGGGAACTGCAGCCCAGATGTAATGTGTCTGTTTGATTGTTTTAAAATACATTTGGAAGACTAATTTGAAGAAACAACATGCGAAAATTGCAAAGTAGTCTGAAAACTTTTCCATTATAACTAAAAGTGCAGTTTTGTTAACACTGTTCCTCAAAAAGGTTCCAGACTTAAAAGTGAATTTATTTATATTATCCACACAAATATTTCAAACTAAAGGAAGATGTTGGCTTATTGCTTTTAAGCGATCAAGCTACACATGCTGCTAAAAGGCTTATGGAGAGACTTAGGTTTAGGGTGGAGGTTAGAGTTTATAATGCATTACTACTTTTTTTAATTTTCTGCGTGTTTGTACAGTATTTTAGCAGGTTCAGACCCATTTTGAAGATCTCAAAAAATTGCTAAAACTCTCTCACTCTGTCTCTATTTTACAGATCAATGTAATGCTGTGAGAACCAAACCACACTTTTTGTAGACTCTGTAAACAAATAGAAATGTGTTGATGCCATTAAAATAATAATAAAAAAACATAGGGTTGTCTAAAAAATGTGTGAATGTACTTACACCTGGCACGGGCAGACTGATCTAAGACTTGAGCCAGTATAGAGTTTCTCATTTCAGTCTCTCTGTGAAAATTCACAATAATAATATTATATGATAATTACAAATTACATGAAGGGATTGTGCGAATTTTTATCAGATAAATATATTTCCTACCTTTGCTTGGCCTCTTGCTGTCCCTGTTGGTCATTGGAAGGGTCCTAAAAGGAGGGCAAGTCAAATATTTAAAGAAGACTTTAAAATCATTTCAAAATAGTATAGTTTCATACATTTCTTTTCTGTGGCTGCATTTTTTTCTCATGTTTTGACTAAACGGGTAACTGTTACCCAAGTAGAGCAACGTTACTATTGTACGCTGGAAATACAAAATAAATAATTGTTTCTGAAAGACATTAACAAAACACTTCACATGGACAAGTAAAATAGCAGCAAATTGGTTTATAAAGCTTTGGACGAGTCTAAAAATCAAAACTATGGTGCTGTTCTCTAGAATCCGTTAGCTATATGGCTAATATCAGCTGTTGGCTAACATGCACATCAGTACAGTATATAAACGATAGAAATATATAATCTTCCAGATAAGCTTTAGATGGATTTTAGGGCAGTTCAGACACAAATTCCAGTAACTTAGTGTCAAAATATTTCATTCTACACTGGGCCTGACATGTGCTCTTCAATATTTTACTGGTTATACACAAAGCAGTTATCTTGGTATTTCTCTTACCCCATGTTTCGTCTGGAGTTCGGCCATACGTTGCCGTCTAATAGCTTCCAATTCTTCATCCGCCATTAACTTGAAATAAACAGCGAGATTTAAAAGAGAAATAAAACTCAATACTAGCTCAGTGTACGTGCGTTGCTCTGCTCTAGTCTGGCGAGGCGAGATCCGACTGACTGCAGAGAGCAGGACAAGGCCGTGTTAATCTACACCAGAGCGATCGAGCGATCAATTGTCTTTTATTTATGATAATTGCGATGAGCTCAGTTCCACAACACCCCCATTTTACAGTTTGTCTCAATACTGATCATAACACGCATATTAAACGCTACAGTATTATGATTAAACCTGCATTAATACAACTGTAAATTGGCTTGCCGGATGTATTGCCCAGCTAATTTTATAAATCAGTTTTTTACTTTTTATCATTACGTTTTTCCAACATAAATAATAGCATTGTTTATCTCATAATATTTAGTATATACTTAATTCATGCACTAAATGTACACAAAGAGAACAGACATTTGATCAATCATCGATATCAAGTCCACAATTCCTTTCAACAATCATTTTTCAAGTCTAATTATTGAGCTTCCAAGTAAACAGAGACGGGACGTTTTGTAGACTGTAAAACGTTAAAATCGGGTGGGATACGTCATTGTGCTTTATCTTCAGGAAAACACCCAGCGCCCTAGTTCACGTATTTTCAGGACATTTTGCCCTGACCAATGTGGCGAACTTACTGCCTTATCGCAGCACTGGATCATAGCGCTCAATGCTGTAGGACACGCCCCACATACTGCCACAGCCTCGCGCAAATGCAGCCTAACTATCGCGAGGTGTTACGTTGCTAAGAGACTGTTGTTGTTGGGGTAGCGTCATTTGAAGCTAAGCTTTCTAATGTTTGCACGTAAGCTGTAAATATAATCACGAACAATGGTAAGTAAGTTATGTGTCAGAATTGCATAATGTAGTAATATGTTGATGTTAAAATGTCTGTTCATTTACTGGCAGCAATGATTGACTCTACTTGTTGTTCCAGCAAGAGCACGCTTCATTTATTGCTGTTTAAATCAAATAAAAGTTTCTGTGACTGAAAGACGTTAAAGTATTTCTGCATCTAACAAAATACAAGTAAAAAACTCAGGGTTAAGCTCAGGTGTTATTCCGTACAGGCTATGTTGACTTAAATGGAACACAGGCTATTTTATTTATAAAGAACAATCTATTGTTTTAACGGACAATGACCCCCACAAACGTTTACATTTATGTGTTTTATATTGCAGCCACCAAAAAGAAAAGCATCCACAAAGTCATCAAAGGGAAAAACCCCTACAGTAGTGGATGGCGTGTCAACAGAGGAGATGTCCAAAGAGCAGGTCTGGTGTTATTTAATTGACAATACTGCAGCACAACCACTTAAAGTTATATATCCAATGTTACAGTATATCCACCTTTTTCTTCATGACTTTTTCTTCATGGAGGGCGCCATTACCGCAAGTGACTTCCTGTTGTATGCTCTACACTTCCGTTTAGTATTTGTTATTAGTAAGAGAGTGTTACGGATAATGGTTATATCGTTAAGTTTATGGGTGATTTTTTTGCAGTTAAAGGCTGTCACAACAGCCACAGAAAGCTCAGAAAACCTCCCGAACATAAGTGTTACCACGTGACACAATAAGAGTGGAATGTAAATAACATTTAAAGACAGCTCTGTCATAGCTCTGACTACTGCATTCTGCACCTCTCAAAAACATCACAACACTTCTTTATTTACTGTATAGAAAATGTTTAGCTACGTCACGCCATGTTGAATGTTGCGCCATCTTGCGAGGATCGCTGCTATTGCGTTCGATGCAGTGATTTTTTTTCTTCGCACAGCTCTTTACTAAAAGTTGTCACCTGTTAAGAAAACAAAGCATGATTTTTTTGCAATAACTGCCTGAGTTTTTTACAATTTTTTTTGCTGTGTTTACATATTGTTTATTACTGCATAATGTAATTCATAAGTTTAATTTGTTTCATAAATGCAGTTTGATTTTGAAATGCCATTTTTTTGCATTTTATGTTTTTAAGTTTAATAAGAGACTATTTCATCATTGAGGATTTCTTTGAAAAAGTCTAAAAATCTTGTCTCGTTCTCGTGAACTCAGGCTTGTGTTGTGGGATAAGTGTCTCGTCACACCCCTACTCATTGATATTCTGCGCTTTAAAATGACACAGACGTATTAGAACGTCAGTTTAAGAGCTTTCAAGCTAAATTGATAATGCCTAACTAATGAGATCAAGCGGCGAACCAGAAGTCTTCAAGATGGGGTAACACACGCAGTTTAGTAGTATTGCATACGTCGTATCTTTGAAGAGTATTTAGTTTGTTCAAATTTATAAAAGAGAGATACAGCTGTACGATAATTTTCGGAAGAAGACGAGCTGCTGGAGGCAGGCAGGGGGGACAGAGCTACAGCACGATCACGGAATACATCATCGCAATAATCTCTTTGTGTTTTATACATTATGCACGTACGCTCCGATTGCCAAAAAGCACAGCCATATGACTTAGTTTGACTCACCGCGTGCAGTTCATATCCGGCATCTTTTAGCACTGGGACCAAGCCATCTATCAGTTTCAAACGATCTCAAAATATCGACAAGTCGAAGTGCTGGGGGAGTGTATCAAGCACAGAAATACTACGTCAGACATCCAACTCATTTTTTAACAAGTTGACCATGTTAAGCATGAGAGGCCAGCATGTTTAACAGTCTAAAGAAGTCAAATGCATGAAATAGCATGTTGCCCGATCTTTAAGCATCATCCCTACGTGCACACGCAAGTCATAATGGGTCCTTTCGTACACCGTGGAAAAGGTGGATAAGAAATTTTTTATAAAATGTAGGGGTGAGCATGGCACAACATAACATCGGTTTAAATTTAACATGGACCTTTTTATAGTAACACAGGGTCGAGCGAGGGTCTACTTTTGTAAAAATATGATTTCAACTCAAGTTTTTTGCATGATTGACCCAGAGCCAAAATGTGTCAGGTTGTGCTCCACTATCCCCTACTCTGAAAACTTTAATTGTATACACTATCATTTACAATCAAACACAGTTGACCTGTGCTGACTGGCATCATTCTTTGTTTTCTTCATTTCATCTCTCCATCGTTAACAATAACATGATCAAATATTTAGTTGGAGGAGCACATTGTCCGTCTGCGAGAGGAGCTCGACAGAGAACGAGAGGAGCGCAACTATTTTCAACTGGAGAGAGACAAAATCCACACATTTTGGGAAATCACCAAAAGACATTTGGAAGAGAAGAAGTGTGAGCTGAGGAACAGAGATCGTGAGATGGAGGAGGCTGAAGAGCGTCACCAAGTAGAGATTAAGGTCTTGTGATGTCAGCGGTTTAATCAAACCTTCAAGAAAATGAGTTTAGGACTCGATGTCTGAACCTAATAGTGTGATATGTTTGTGACGTGTGTTTTTTTTTAGGTATATAAGCAGAAAGTGAAGCACCTCCTCTATGAACAGCAGAACAGCCTGTCAGAGCTGAAAGCTGAAGGTGTTGTCAGCACCAAACTGCTGCAGAAGGAGCATGCTGACCTCGAGACACAACTGCACAAGGATCTGCGCAGTTTAAAAGTGGAACTGAAGGAGCAGGAGCTGTCCAGTGAAAATGTGCTCAAAAGCCTTCAACTGGTATGCAAATATTTGGAATACACTTTACTATACAGTACAATAATAGTAATAGCAGTACTTGTGATTTACATCTATCGCTCTTCCAACAGAAATATGATGAAGAAACGACTGATCTGAGAAATGATTTTGCCAGACAAGTACGAGGTAAGATCTTTTATTTTTCAAAAATTCTAGACAAGGCTTTTTTCTGTAAACAGCAATTGTTTAGAAAGAGCTGACTACTGAAAACGTCTCGGTTACGACTGTAACCTCCGTTCCCTGATGGAGGTAACGAAACGTTGTGTTGAGAGACAGACTGGGGTTTGATCTTGAGAACCTATCATCTCCGAGAGGAATTTAAAACGCCAATGGGCTTGGCGAATGGCACACGCACGCCAGTCTCCACCCCGTACATACGGGTATAAAAGGAAGATGGCGGCGGTCATTCATTAACCCTTTGGGCTGAGGAACCTGAGAGGTATCTCCCGGTCGCTGCAGCGGATTGGCGAAGCGTTGTGGCATGAAGACACAACGTCTCGTTCCCTCCATCAGGGAACGGAGGTTACAGTCATAACCGAGACGTTCCCCTTCAGTCGGTCTCTCGACGTTACAGGCCACGGCGATGAGCTGTATCACGACCTCAAGCGGAGCGACACTGACTAGACTAGCGAGTCACAAGTGAGCGCTCCAGCGAGACGTAATCTTCCAGTGGGATCAGTAGTTGTCATACTGAGAAGCCTGTACTGACGGTCATCTCTAGTAGCGAGGTGCCATCCGGAGCTGTACACTGGGGAAACACTGCTCTCCTCTTGAAGAATGTGTTACGGAGACCACATCCTACCACTAGGGGAGGTATATGTGGAGACACCAACATGGTCTCACCAGTGGGGAGAACACATGCGAGAAATCTGTCAGCCTGAGTAGGGGAGACAGAGCCCAGGTGGGAGCGCCACCGGTCACAGATTCACCAACAGAGGGAATCAGGAGTGAGGGATTCAACATACGGGACTACCCTGCAGGGGAGCCACTACGTATGGGGCAATAGTCCTAGTAAAGGGGTCCACCTGAGCAGGGGCGATACTGGACTTGGTGTCAACAGACCGCTCCGCCCGGCCTGTTTACCAAAAAATGCCAATGCTTAGTGATGGATGGAATGCCTCTACTTCACCCTAAGGGGGAAAGTAGGGAGGCTATATAGCGCTCTGGACTCACCTGAAAAGGGGAGAAGGCGCTTTCGTAGGTGTACGCCCAGGCCAAGACATGTGGTGACACTGGTTCCACTCGGAGGTTGTAAAACCTTGCGAAGGTAATGGGCGTAGCCCAACCCGCAGCATTACATATGTCTGCCAGAGAGGCGCTTTGAGCCAGTGCCCACGAGGAGGCGAAACTCTGAGTGGAGTGGGCTCTCACTGCCAGTGGGCACGGGCGACTTGGGACTGGTATGCCAAAGTAATGGCACCCACAATCCAATGCGCCAACCTCTGTTTGGAGACAGCCCTCCCCTTGGGCTGTCCTCCAAAACAGACAAAGAGCTGCTCAGAATTTCTAAGGCTCTGTGTGCGGTCCAAGTACAGGCGCAGTGCGTGTACTAGACACAGCACGTTGGAGGTTGGGTCTTCCTCCAAAGAGGGGAGCGCCTGCAGGTTCACCACCTGGTTCCGGAAGGGAGTGGTGGGAACCTTGGGCACGTAACCGGGCCGGTGTCTCAGGAAAACGTGAGAGTATCGCCCGAATTCTAGGCACACATGGGACACGAAGAATGCTGGAGGTCCCTTACCCTCTTGGTAGAAGTGAGTGCCATCAAGAGCGCGGTCTTCATCATCAGATGAGGAGACTGGCATCTCTGAGGGGCTTCTAAAGGGGCCGTACCAAGGCCCTGTAGGACCATATTACGGTCCTAAGAGGGTACGGAGCGTGGATACACCTCTCTCGCACCCCTGAGGAACCTGGTGACCATGTTATGTCGACCAAGAGACTTACCCTCCACAAGATTGTTATGAGCAGCAATAGCGGCTACATGCACTCTCATCGTGGATGGGTAGAGGTTACTCTCTAGTCTCTAAGAAGCAAGCCACTCAAGGTCTCATTGTCCCGTCCAGGGGCCAGGCATGGAGATTCCAGACGCCTGGCTTGGGGTGCCAGACCGTGCCCTTCCCCTGCGACAGAAGGTCCTTCGTCAGGGGAATTGACCGGGGGGGGCTGTCGTCAGAGCCATTAGATCTGAGAGCCAAGTCTGGTTGGACCATTAAGGCGCAACTAGCAGTACTTGATGCCCTTCTTCCCTGAGTGCAAGGCTCACTGGGGGAAAGGCGTACTTCCGCTTGTCCCGCGGTCAGCTGTGTGCTAAGGCATCCGACCCGAGGGGACTCTCGGTCAGGGAGTACCAAAGCGGGCAATGAGTGGAGTCCGGGGAGGCAAACAGGTCGACCTGTGCCTGGCTGAACCGCTCCCATACGAGCCGGACTGCGCGGGGATGGAGTCGCCACTCTCCGCGGGGCGTTCCCTGAAGAGGTCACCTGCTAACTCCATAGGAGGAGGCTTCAGGCGAATTGTGACATCTGCCGTGAGCGTATGAGCGTAAGAGGGAGAGACAGGTTCGATCGAACCTTTCGCCAGAAGGGCGGCAACCTCGGCCTGAAGCACGGGAGCGCTCTCCCCTCGCACCGAGGTGTGGAGAATGCCCCGAAACTTGAGCAGGCATGTGATGAAACTGCATCACATAACCAAGATGGATCGTCCTCTCTAGCTAGCGTAATGGGCTGGTGCACTCTCAAGCGCCCAAGAACCGTGCGGAACCAGAGGGACGATCTGCTACACCGTGCCTTGGATGGCTGGTTCGGTGGCTGACAGAGCGGTCACCTCGCATAGGGAGGGACCCCGGGGAGGTTGACTGCTCTGCCTACTTTCCTTTTAGGCGAAGCTGGCGGAGTGACATCCACGGGACTCCCCAATCACCCCCGCTGCTCGCTGAAGCGGTCGAACTCGCCGAAGCAGCATTCACACTCAGGAAGCAGACCGGGTTGCGGCTACATTCCGGAAAACGTAGCCGCTGTGACCGCAACACCTATATCGACAAGCCGTGCCACTGCATGTTGGAACCCCAACGTGCAGTGCAGGTGTCGGGCCCGTCAGACTCACTTATGAGTCTGTCATACCCAAGAACACAGCTACAAGACACCGAGAGGGGAAAGTCCGCCACCAAGAGGGAGAAATCCGCTGCTTCGCGTCGTAGCTCCGGCAGTCTAGAAGAATCTCGAAGAGATGCAGCTTGACATGTACGTCATGCAGGTTCCGAAGAACAAAGGATGAATGAATGATCGCCGCCATCTTCCTTTTATAACCGTATGTATGGGGCGGAGACTGGCATGTGTGTGCCATTCGCCAAGCTCATTGCCGTTTTAAATTCCTCTCTGAGATGAAAGGTTCTCAAGATCAAACTTCAGTCTGTCTCTCAACACAATATCGAGAGACCAACTTAAGGGGAACCCCAATCAGTCGAACAGAAGCATTTCAGACAGCTGTGGTATAAGTTAAATCAACAATTAAAGGTCCAGCATATCATGCAATAAATGCAATAAAATATAAATAACAATGTTGTCAGAGGTGTATGAAGACCTTACATAATGAAGCGTAATGTTTTAATTACCTTAAAATTAGCTATTTTATCTACATATCACATCATGGAACCTGGACCTTTAAAAAATTTATCTAGAAAAGAAAAACAAACTTTGATGTTGGTTTGGGTTAGGTAAAAATAGCAAAACACTTGGTGGTTGTACAGGCCTTTAAGTAATACATCAACAAAAAGTGAAATTTTGTCTACTCACCCTGATGTCATTCCAAACCTCTATGACTTTGTGTTTTGAAAAAGAAAGATTCATATGGGTAGTTGACAAATAAACTGCACATGTGTCCTGGAGTGACGTAGCAAAAATGAACAATGAAGATAAAAAAATGTTATGCTATTTATAAATATGAACAATATAAAATAATATTTTAAAGGCCCAGTGTGTAATCTTTGGGCGGATAATATACATATCGCAATGTCTTCAGAGGTGTATAAAGACCTTACATAATGAAGCGATATGTCTTTATTGCCTTAGAATCAGCTATTTCTATCTACATACACCGTGGGTCCCTTGCATGATATTCACCTTGTTTTGTCAACCTCTCTAGTCACGAGTGGATTAAGGTGATACTTCACCCAAAAAACTTACTCACATTCAAGTTGTTCCAAATTTTACCCGCGAGATTAAGGTGGTCAGGGGGCTTTCAGGTGTCTTTCACGCACGCTTGCAGTTTAGTTCGAACGTGGCACGGTTTGCATGAAAAATCGCTAATGTGGAAGCTGTCATTTACTTCAATAAAATACATGTAAGTGATGATAGCATTGGTAATTTACCTTGGATTCGAGCGAGAGTGAGCCTGCATATAGAGCTCCGACAGTCACGTGGCCTTCTCTGCTTACACCGCCATCCTGGCAGGCAAGGACATCCGGGAGCGGATATGAAATGAATAGCACCAGCATGAGTTTCAAGGCACCAGTGTTATAGCAAAGCAAAACTTAATAGATTAGACATAACAGATCCCTATAATGATATTAACACGTATCAATAAAGAAACATATAGATTTCCTGACCCGCAGGATCCTAATATCTACAACTACCTTATCAACTTTTCATTGCCCTTCTCCGGAGACTCTTTAATAGCCTGGAGTGGTAAAAATTGACGTTTGATGATTTTGTAATGGATTTTTAACTTTTTAACCTGCTTTGTCGTCATTGTCGATATATCCAGTAGCTATACTGAAGTGCAGGTTAAACATTCCCAAAAAAACTAAATGACCTTCCATTGAAGCCATGGGTGCTGGTCAGACACGATGGGGTTGTGTTAGGAGCCTACTGCGATCGCACAGCTGGACCAGGCGAGTGCTACTCTCATGTGTCTTGTTTAGGATTTGGCAGCATAACGATAGAGAAGGAGAGATAGCGATGACATGTGTTGGTTAGCGTGTTTTATTGCAGTTAACCATTTAATCATCTATCGGGATTCGGGATCCTTAAGAATATGATAAAACGCCTGATGCGGTATCCTCGCGCACAGTAGCTGTCCATCATGTTAATAGTACAATTTGTTAAGTCTATACAGCCTGGTTTTAAATTATTGTTCGACCACTGTCAACAACAATGCTACAGACACTCTAGTTCTCTCCTGAATGCCTGCAAAAATGGCAGAGTTCAGATTGCGTGACGCCAACCTCCGGAGCTCTATAGTCTGCTTGCTAGCAGCAAAATGCTTTCTGCATGCATGTAGTAAGACCAAGTGTTGTCTACTCTGCTGCAAGTGAATAAAAAAGCACAATATATTGACCCGTGTTCTGATAACTATCATGCACTGTGCACGTTTGTGATGACGTAGGATGAACTCAAATGCACCAGGGTTCGATAGAATCAAGCCTGAATGCCTGCAAAAATGGCAGAGTTCAGATTGCGTGACGCCAACCTCCGGAGCTCTATAGTCAGCAGCAAAATGCTTTCTGCATGCATGTAGTAAGACCAAGTGTTGTCTACTCTGCTGCAAGTGAATAAAAAAGCACAATATATTGACCCGTGTTCTGATAACTATCATGCACTGTGCACGTTTGTGATGACGTAGGATGAACTCAAATGCACCAGGGTGATAGAATCAAGCCTGAATGCTGGGCAGAGTTCAGATACGCGGAGCTCTATAGATGATGTAGTAAGACCAAAAATGAATGCAACGTCGTAGGATGAACTCAAATGCACCAGGGTTCGATAGAATCAAGCTGAGCTGGTGTTGTGCCGGAAAATTACTCTTGCCAAATGATGACTCCCACCATATAGAGGCCCGGGAGTGCCGATTAGAAATAAAATGAATAATCACTTGATCAATTTAATTGATTAGTTTATTTAATTTGTGTTTTAAAATTTAGTTTAATTGAACAATAAAACGTTAAATAAAAAAATAGATTTTAAATGTATAAATAAATATGAAAATTTAAAACTGTTTATTTAATTCATGCTTTAAAACATAAAAAAAATAAAACAATAAAAAGTTTTATTATGGACATTTTCAATGCACATTTTAAATCGCTTTTTAAAAAAGCATTTGCCAAATGATTTTCTCTCTCTTTTCCCAATTGCTTTTCTTTGTCTTTTTGCCAAATGCTTTTCTTTACCCATCTGTCAATCGAGTCAAAAAATGCCTTTGGACAGTACACACGTGAGGGCAACCAATCAGCTTCCGGCTCAGTTTTAGGATACACCCCTTTCTCCCACATGTCATATTAAGTAGATGTAAAGCGGAAGTCCATTGGACAGCAAGAAAGACCTACCGCCATTAAAACAGTAACTTTATACCTTGCGCGGCATTACTACATGACATGGCAGAAGTTAAATCGGACACTGCATAAAGTGAACAAAACAAGCATACAGACACTAGATCAGCAATGGCAGCAATCTTGCCCAATCTGCCGACGACCTAAATCAATGAATGTAGTGCGATACATGGTCCACACGCAAATAGTAAGGTGAACTGGCACACACATTGAAACAGCAAAGACTACAGTTTTTCCTCTACACTCCTGGTTGCTTAGCAACAGCAGACGCCAGGAGAGCGCAAGCTCCCAACGCTTTGGAATAAATTGGAAAGCTTTAGTTTTCTGTCAAGTTTTTTACAAGTATAGGCGAAATATGAAGGACCCCTAAAAGCGCCTTGGTAGATCTTTTCTGAGACACAAACCACCGTGCATTACATAAACGGTGTATAAGACAAAGCCACAATTAAAAACCAACCTGTTTATTATGCATGTCATTGTGGAATAACTCCCTAAAATATTACTGATGACATGATGAGCTAACTGCTGCAACAGCTAAGGTTCCTGCTGCGTTTCAACCTCAGCATCGATGTTAGCCGATGCAAACCGTAGGACACCAGGAATGGTTTATTTGTCAACTACCCATATACAGGTTTTAAACGACATGAGGGTCTTAATTCCTTTAAGTAATTGTTCACCGGAAATGTATTTTTGATGGGAAATGACCTTATAACTTTCTCACCCTAATGCCATTCTTGGTGTGTATGACTTCCTTCAGCACAGTCAAGTCGATTTAAATTTTCCAGTGAACAGTTCCTTGGACATGCATCAGCGACTGCAACTAACAATGCAGATTTGGCTACAAACTAGGTGTTTTGTTGTAGTTCTTGGAAATCTGACTAAATGTTACATTTAATAAGTGATGATCAAATTATTATTATCACAGAAATTGGATGTAAATATGAGAAAAAGATGCAGACGCTGCGTCAGGAGGAAGAACAGAAACGCAAGACTGAGGTTCATGAGATTGAGGAACGAAAGAACAGCCACATTAACACAATGATGGAGAACCATGAGAAAGCTTTCAGAGACATGAGAAACTACTTCAGTGACAACATCCACAAGAATCTGACCCTCATCACTTCACTCAAGGTGTGATCAAAACACATTTCACAATACTGGACACTTAAAAACATGATGAGCAACAGGCCCGGCTCGAGATATAAGATGATAGGTGGGCTAAGTGATTTTCCAGGTGGGCGAATGGGGGATAACTCTATATATAATTTCAAAATAACTATTTCGCTTTTTAAATTATTCTTACGTCTAGTATTAATATTGTATACCATTTTTTTTACATTCTTATTACATTTATTCATTTAGCATATGTATATATTTAAACATTTTTATGACATATCATTTTATTGCTCCCTGAACTCCCTGTAAGTCGCTTTGGATAAAAGCGTCTGCTAAATGACTAAATGTAAATATTACCAGGTGTTTTCTGCACTGTAAAAATAGTCAGTGATATCCCCAGAATGTGTCTTTCAAGTTTCAGCTCAAAATACACCACATATCTTTCATTACAAGATGTTGAACATGACCATTTGTGGCTGCAATGGAAAACGCGCCGTTTTTGTGTGTGTCTCTTTAAATGCAAATGAGCTTCTGCTCCCCTCCCCGTATGCAAAATATGAGGTAGAGCGCCTACACATGTGCTTTGGATGACATCAGGACAAGCAATATAGCAGGAAAGCGCAATGACGTCTGTAATTCCCTTTCCTACCAAAACCATGACGTCTGTAATGCCCTTTCCTACCAAAACCATACACTAACTGCAATAAAAATCACCTTAATGCCTTGTCCATAAATATGAATTAAATGGAAAAGACAAAAACATAGATAGAACAACATGCTTACCATTTGCTGTATGAAATGTTGGCCACTGATGATTAATCATGTGCATGCATATTACTAACAGACATAAACACGGATATAGGCAAAAACATGCATTCTGAGTACTTTTATGTGACAGACAGGTATGTAAAGATCACCAACCAGGTGTTATTACGTTGTGAGTAGCAATTTCTGCGTAACCTCATTGTCTTCCAAATGCGCACTCTGTTTCTATCCGCTCTAAGTATTATCGCACTTAGGATATACGAGAAATCACTGATCTCACCGAGAAAGACACTGCTATACCTTCTTTTCGTTGTAATGAATAATCTTTACGAAATTATGTCGGTCACAAGTCTTCTGAACCGATGGGCACGATGCGTTTTACCACTAACGTTACGACACAACACTTTGGACCAATGTAAAGTCTCATGATTAGCCGCGAACATGTAAACAACAGCTGCTAACATGCTAAACACATTATTTAAGAAAGGCGATTTAAAACCGATGTGTAATACTTACTTCTTCCGGAGATGAAGCTTGATCGCGAACAGCTGGTACCGTTTCACTCTTGAGATTTTTTTTTTGCGAAACCCTTGCTATACTGACCCACGTTGACTCGCCGCGACCCCGGGAGCCGGAGATACATTCGGTATAGTTGATCACAATCAACTATATGAATGCAGAGGCAAGAGTGGTCTTTAATGAACCGAAGAAAGCACACGTCACTCCTCTCTTCATTAAGTTATATTGGCTCCATATAGACGCTTGCATCAAATTCTGGGTCGGCACCCCCATATCTTCACTCGCTAGCAAAGAATTATGTACCCGCCAGATCCCTGCACTCTGCAAATGAACAAAGTCTTGTAGTGGCATCCCAAAAAGGGAAAAAATCACTCTCACGTATCTTCTCTGGATCTGTTCCTTTGTGGAACGATCTCCCCGCTGCTACAAGATCAGCAGATTCTGTAGCCATCTTTAAGAATCGGCTGAAAACACATCTCTTCCCTCAGCACCTCAGCATCTCTTTTGTACTCTTTCTATTCTAATTTAAAAAAACTTAGCTTTGTATACTGTGATAGGCTGTATGAGACCAGTTTTATTGCACTTATCGCTTTGGACAAAAGCGTCTGCCAAATGCATAAATGTTATGCTTTTTGTTGTCCTTATGTTGTTCCAATTGCTTCTATTGTATACTATATATATATTGTATGCTCATTTGTAAGTCGCTTTGGATAAAAGTGTCTGCTAAATGACTTAATGCCGTTAACAAACAAACACACCTCAACTTCTCTCACTATCGCAAGAGTAATGAGCTGCAGCTGCAGGCCTACAGCGCAGCCAATCTTGAGGTATGTGGGTCTTCCTATCGCTTGACACGTAGGCGGGCTATTTCTTTCGCCTTGCCGTGGCCGTACTTGTCATGGTTCCACTATCATGTCATGTTTTATTCTTGGTTTTCTGTGGAGCCATGGCATAGCCTTTAGTTATGTGGTGGGAGAGAGACTATTTTGGCACCTATTTGGCCATACTCTCTCTCTCTCTCCGGTCTGCGTCATTGTTCTCGCCATCTCGTTCCTCGTCAGCCTCTCCTTAGTGCTTAATCCCCAGCACCTGTTCCTCGTTATGATCCTGTGTTTGTCACCCTTTAAAACATCCCTCGTGTTCATTGTCCTGTGCTCGTTCATTGTGCTTGCATGTAGCTGTTCCTGTGATAGTCTCGTATCAAAGTTCAAAAAGGACAGCAAAAGGACAGCCAGGAGTACGGTGGTCCCGAGTCCGGTGGACCCGAGTCCGGTGGTCCCGAGTCCGGTGGTCCGGTGGTCCCGAGTCCGGTGGTCCCGAGTCCGGTGTCCCGGTGGTGTCAAACCCCATATATTTTTTGGGGGGGCGCCGTGGGGAGGTGACGGTCCGAGCGGCCAGCCCGGCCGCAGATTCCTCCCAGCAACCGGCACCAAGCCCGGTCCAGCAACCGGCAGCAAGCCCGGTCCATTCCGGTTTCCAGCAGCCCAGAGAAAGAATAAAGTCTTGGGCCATTCTCCAGCGCCTAGGTGGACTTCCCCAATCCGCGCTCTGGCGCGCCCCCACGGGCTAGGACTTCCCCACCCAGCCATACCCCTTTTGGACTTCCCCCAATGTTCTCTTGTTTGCACTGTTTATTGCCCCATGTAGTATGACCTTGTCGCTCCTTGTTCCTGTACCCCGTGTCAGTAAGTCAGTTCAGTGTTAGTACTAGTGTTTATTTTCTTAGTTTAGTGAGTCTGTGTCTTTTGATTTCTGTTAAAGTTATCCTGTCTTGTTTTCCCCCTCGTGGGTTTTGTTTTGTCCTTTTTGTTATAATAAATACCCTTGTTAACCCCTTCACCTCCTGTCTTGTGCCTTGCAATTGGGTTCTCCTGCCATGTCTTCCCCGGAGATCCATGACAGTACTTTTCTGGAAAAATTGCCCTATAAAGGACTAAGAAAAGTTGTTACATAACAGTTTTTCATGTTTGAAAAAAACATTCAAAACCTATACAAACCTTGGGGGAGTTTATGGAGCACAGAAATACTACGTAATATGTCCAAGTCGTTTTTTGACAAGTTGACCATGTTAAGCATGAGAAGCCAGCCCGTTTATCATTTTAAAGAAGTCAGAATACATGAAACGGCGTTAAATCCCCCCTTGAAAAGTGATGCATTTGAAATATTTGCAAATATTATTGTTTTAACACACCTGAGTCAAAGCCAAGCAGTTTAGCGTGAACTAGTGAAGGTCTGGTAATGTTTTTATCTCGTCACACTGCCATTTTCGGAAGCGCAACACCAGAGTACTCTGAAAATAGGGAGAAAGCTACGAAGCCAGCCAACGTTTTGCATGCGATTTAGACGTGACATGTGAACGCCTTCTAACATTTCTATATTAAAACTTGGGCTTTCAATAGATTTAGGCCCAATCCCAATATTTTTTTTATAGCCCTTCACCTACCCCTTGCCCCTTGAAACAGAGTGGCACGAGGAAGAGCTAATAACATTCCCCCTAAGAAATGGAACACCACTACTATACTGTCATACATCATTATAATACATTCACATTTATGCATTTGGCAGACGCTTTTATTTAAAGCGCCTTACATTTCATTGTACATTCGTTTCTGACTGCGGAATCCCCTGGCATTGAACCCATGACCATGGCGTTGCTAGCACCATGCTCTAACCACTGAGCCACAAGAAAATTGTCAAAGGTAATACATCACTGATCGTACAGAGATGCTGTCAGCTGTAGTCATATCAGTTTTGTGGATTACAGCCTAAAAAGTGACCCTGAACTTTTACTCAAAAGCAGCTCACCACACACCCCTTCGTTCGCAGTCTCCGTAGTGCGGTCGCCAGCTGGCCGGGGAAGGCGGATCACAAACACCCGGTGTTTGTGATCGCATTCCGTAGATTTCTCCCTCTGTCCGGGCGGGGAATCGGAGGGCTTTGGTCGGCGGCTCGGAGCGTGTTCTGCTTCCCCCGGATCGTGATAGCTTCCGGAGACGGCCCTGGTTACAATTACTTTTTGCATGTTCTATCGTGAAATCACTAACGTTAGCCAAATTTAGCGACTTTTTATAAACGTTTCAAGTAGTCAAGACAAGTAACTGAACACAACATTAAATTGAACATAAACAAGATGATTCTTTGTTGTTTAAATCACTATTAAAGCCAAAATAAAGGCTTACATTATACTCGCATAACCAGCCATGTTGGAAAATTTCATACCCCTTCGTTTAAAGCGAGGTCCCGAAAAATCTTCGTTTGAAGGGCTATATGGCACTTCCCCTTACCCCTACAACCAAAAGAGAAACGAGACACCCCTACCACTCCGCGTGAATGTGCTAAACAGAGGGAAAAGTGTAGGGGTAAGGGGTAGAAATGGGATTGGGCTTAAAAATGTTAATCGCGATTACTCGCATCATTTTCATTTTCATGTTTATTTTAGTGCTGTCAATCGATTAAAAAAATTAACTAACTAATCACGCACAGCTTTGATGTTTTTAAATAAACTTCTACTTTCTAATAATTTCAGATTTTATCTCCAAATGAATGTAGAAACAACACATATCTTTAACAGCATCATTTTATGAATGAAAGGCAACATATTAATATTATTGTCTTTGCCACCGATATCTTAAATATATATATATATATATAAAAAAAAAAATTCTACTAATCAAACCCATTGTAATTAGTGAAAATACACAGAAAATAAATTCAGTTCTCAAAAAATGTACAGTCTTAACTGCTAAATACGTGAAATATAGAAGAATCATCTTTAAAGCGGCCCTGCAACGGTGTTTCATGCATTCGGACTTCTTCACAATGTTAAACGTGCTGTCTACTCATGCTTAACATGGTCAACTTGTCAAAAAACAAGTTGGGCGTATTACGTAGTATTTCTGTGCTCGATACACTCCCCCAGCGATCGTACAGGTTTCGGAAAGTTTTTTTCCAAGATATAAAACTGTTTTGTAAAAAAAAATTCTTAGTCCCTTATTGGACAATCTACCGGAACAGCATGCGGCAGCAAGGAGAGCAGGAGAAGGCGCATGCGCAGATGTCACTTTCAATTGTGTGCAGGAGAGAGAGAGAGCAAACGTTTTGTGAAGTTCAGGTGTTTGTTTGTTCACTACATTTGGGTGATGAATGTTATATAAACGGTGGATATAACGCTGGATTTGGAGATGGTTTGAATCTGATATATGGAGCCATCACAGTGCTAAAAGATGCCGCACATGAACCGCACATGAGTTATACTGATGTCTGTGTTTTGATGACAATGGGTGCGCACGTGCTTTAGTTCAGTCTACCCCTCCCCCCCGCACGCGCCCTATGTTTTCGGAAACAATCGTAAAGCTGTGTCTATCTTTTATAAATGTGATCCAACTAAATACTCTACGAAGATACGATGTATTCAATACTCTATAGGTACTCAAGATTAATATGAGATTGGCAGAAACCCTGTGTGTTAGGCCCGCTTTAAAGCTACAAAATTGATTTCTTCTTTTCTTTTGTTCTTTGATTAACATTAGTGACAGGACTCAACAGCAGCATGCTTAAGAACTCGTCCCCTTTAAGAGCATCACGGCTTCCTATTTTCATTACTCTTTGCATTCATTTAAGACTTTATTTTCTTTATTTGTTCATTCAAGCACGAAAGAGAAGTTAATACTGGTGCGCTGTCTGACAGAATCTGATGCAGCCTTTTACAAGTTACACCAGACGAGACCGCTGTTGCTTAGCATTGAGCCTTGATCCACATCCAGAAGCTGTCAATCTATACTGGGCGTGTCAATACAATAATTTTAAAATCGTGCTAAATAGTTTAAAGGCCATTATATAAATAGGAGCATGATTATATAATGTAACGCTAGACAATGATGACAGAAAAACAGATGTTGCGTTAAGTGTTAATCTGAAAAAATGTATCGCATGGGTGAAACCATTAACGTTGACAGCCCCAATAAAAACATTAACATTACTTACATCTCACTCTTTCACAGTTAAAACTGACCTCGGCTTCTGTAAATAGCGACTCCCGCCTTCTATTTCATTTAATTCATGTAATCCTCGACTTCCTTCATTTGTTTGGCCAACTCAGTCAAAGCATAAATGTATGGATGATTATTAGTAATAACATGACACTACAGCTTTATTTCGTTCCAGACAACTGGGATTTTGTATATTTCCACCTCAAACCCAGAAATAAATGTCTTAAATGGCACTTTAAGTTGCGTCATTTTAATTCACGCCTAAAATGCTTCCAGTGAGATTAGACCAGAGCTACCTAATTTCAAAAGGTGGACCAATCAAACAGGGATTACCGAATTCCAGCCAATCAAATTACAGAGGTCAAGAAGAATTTCAGCCAATCAAACTGAAGAAGACATCCGGCAATCAAGTAAAAGAAGATATAACTTTTCTGTCGGCAGGCGGGCGCTAATGACGACTGTGTAGTGAGATGTGAGAAGACAAACATAAAGCCAACGGTTTTACAATAAAAATGATATATAATTTCAGAGATGCAAACTTCTTATCTATTGGGATTTCTGCGGGTTTAAATGAAACTCAAAATGAAAGACATAATGCAAGACTTAATGTGTTGGACTTGACATGCCTAAAAACATAAAGTATAAATGTATTGCATATAAGGTATAAGAAATGACTAATTTATACATACATACACAACATTCCCAACTGCTAGAGCACGGCAAGAAAATGGGTTGGGTTGCTGTGAATTGCACATACTTCGATATTTTGAACCCATGATATTGTGTTGCTATTAGCATGCTCTACCAGTTGAGCAACAGTGACCAAAGATTTACCAGTCCTTTCTCTTTTCTTTTGCATACAGGAAGATTTGAAGGAGATGAAAAAGAAGGAAGAGAGGAGAACTAAAGAGATGGCAATAGTGCTTCAGCAAAATAAGGAGCTTATTGAGTCTCAAGACAGAGCCAAAGAGGAAGTTACAGAGCTCCAAAAACAACTCACCAACTATGATAAGGACAAAAGCACTCTGGCTGTATGTCTCATCTTTTACAACTTCACATTGTAGTGCCTTGTACTGTAAAACTGGACTCTTGGATAATCTAAAAATAATAATGCAACATACAGATGTTAATTAATTGTCTTGATACTGTTTGTGTAAAATACTTTTTGTACTTTGTGTTTTGCTGACAGAGAATGAGAGCTTATGTCAAAGTGTCCGACAAACAAATGAAGGCACTAAAATGGGAGCATGAGGTGTTGGAGCAGAGATTTACCACGGTGATTGGAAGAACATTTCTAGACATCACTAAACCATCATGAGACCTCTAAGACTAAATCTTTGTTTACACCTGATTTGGAATAATGTCAAACATGAAAAATCTTGACAAAAAAGTCATCACATTACTGTTATTCAGATATTTTATTATTGTATCCCTGTAATGCTACATTTAAAATCATTGGGTTATAATGAGTTTACAAGATTTAATTTGAAAGAATAAGTAATAAAAGAATGGGTTCTATAAGGGTGCTATAATGTGTTTTACACATGCATTACTCTCAGGGCTCTCAGAGATGAACATGTTTATACTTGATCGTCCTGATCTATTACGAGAACTAAAGTCAATTTATTGTCTGTGTAGGTTCAGTTGGAGCGAGATGAGTTGTACACGAAGTTCACTAGTGCCATTCTGGAGGTTCAGCAGAAGACTGGCTTTAAAAACCTCCTGCTGGAGCGCAAACTGAGTGCACTCAACGACACACTGGAGAAGAAGGAAGCTCAGCTTAGCGAGGTGTTGGCTGCCTCCAACCTGGACCCAACTGCCCTCAATGTGGTCACAAGCAAGCTAGAGGTACATGTATGAGCACTTTATATGAAGTATGGATCTATTATTATAAAGGAATATAAAATAATTAGACAGAAAAAAAATCTTTATTTCTTTAGGAAGTTTTGGACTCCAAGAACCAGACTATCAAAGACTTACAGTATGAAGTGGCAAGAGTTTGCAAGGTAAGAAGCTGTTTCTGCTGTCTGAACATCTGCTGGTATCTTCATCCATGGTAGGGAATCATCAGATCTATACAAAGGAGACTAAAAAACGAAATAACACAGTAAATGTGTAAATTCTGGTAAAACCTGAATAAAATAAATGCAGTGAGGGCAACTCATTTGTGTTTGTTAATTAACATTGAACCAAAACTGTAGTTTGATCTCCACTTTAATATTTTTGTTGTTTACATTCACTGACAAAATATAATTCAATCAGATTTCGGACCATTCATATTACTTTTGCGAGTTCATATTCCTGTATTTAAGGGAGTTTCAGTAGGAAATTGAAACGAACTGTGAAATGTTAATTTTGTTGAGTTGTTAACTTGTCTTTTTGTTTCAGTTAAGTTTTCATTTGAGTTTGATTTTCATCTAACATTTTATATTATATTTATATTATTTAGTCAAAATAATGTTTGTAATTCGTTTTATTTTTCGTTATAAACCATAACACTTCCAATATATGCTATGACAAAACGCTCCTCCCCCTTCTTGCTCAAATGTCAAGCTATGCCTATGATGGAGATGGTGGTCTAGTGGGTTAAACCACTGAACTGGTAAATCAAAAGGTTGCTGGTTCGATCCCAGCAGCCACCACCAGTGTATCCTTGAGCAAGACACTTTACTCCACGTTGCTCCAGGGGGATTGTCCCTGTAATAAGTGCACTGTAAGTCGCTTTGGATAAATGCGTCTGCTAAATGACTAAATGTAAAAATGGTATACTTGTTTACAAAAAGCATCCACAAAACAGTATATACTAGTTTATGGATTAAAGCGTAATTTTCCCTCTTCTTACACAGACCTATAATGACCTGCTGAGGACTTCTGAAGCAAAGCTGCGGGCATTTGGATTCCCTGTGGAAGAGCTTGGCTTTAAGCCCCTGGAAAGTAGCGTTTCTGGACGTACTCTTGGGCAGGTCCCTGCTGGCCGTTTTCTACCTCAAATTAGCTAAAAGAAGGGACAAAATGCTAAGCCTTGAAATGTGAAGCCTAAATGGAATAAAAAGATACTTACTGAAATAGCAGATATATTGTTCAGACATTTTAACTTGCTTGTGCTTGTGTGAGTTTTCTCCTAAAGATCAAGAAAAGCTTTTAAAGCAACATTAGATAACTTTGCTTATGGTTCCCCCATGTGGTTGATAAGTGCCATTGCCTGTTGTCATCAGTGTCGTAAATTCTGTCGATGACTGTAAAGGCTTCCCCATGGGCAGGGCAATACATGTGAATTTTTGACTAACCTGGAAACGTCTTGGTTACGTATGTAACCTCAGTTCCCTGATGGAGGGAACGAGACGTTGTGTCGAGAACGACAGATGGGGTTCGCCCTTGAAACTATGACTACTATAGAAAAGGCCAATGAAATTTGGCGAATGAAATTTGCATGCCGGTCTCCGCCCCCGGATGTCCGGTATAAAAGGAAGCCGGCGTGCAGCATTCATTTACCTCTTGTTCTGAAGAGCCTGAGAGCCTCTCACGACTGCAGCAGAATACGATACGTGTTTGTGGCATAAGGGACACAACGTCTCGTTCCCTCCATCAGGGAACTGAGGTTACATACGTAACCAAGACGTTCCCTTTCTGTCGGTCTCTCGACGTTGTGTCGAGAACGACAGATGGGGTTGCCTATGGAAAACGCCACAACGCTGTATCGCGTCACAATCTCTAGCGAAGCAACGGTAACAGGCCTGGGCGTGTCAGCTCGATGCTTTCGCGAAAACTGTAACAGCAGTTGTGCTTTCGCAGGCATACGCCCCCCCCGGATGCCAGTCCTACATGTCGCCACGTAGGACGTGGGCTGACACCGGGTTTACGCAAAGGTTGTTAACCCTTGCGAAGGTGTTTGGGCGTAGCCCAACCCGCAGCTCAACAGATGTCTGCTAGGGAGGCGCTTCTGGCCAGTGCCCAGGAGGTGGCAATACCCCATGCGGAGTGAGCCCTCACTGCCAATGGGCATGGGAGATTCTGAGATCGGAATGCCGTCGTAACGGCATCCACAACCCAGTGCGCCAGCCTCTGCTTGGAGACAGCCTTCCCCTTCTGCTGTCCTCCAATACAGACACGGAGCTGGTCAGAGCTTCTGAGCTCTGCGTGCGGTCCGGGTAGAGGCGCAATGCATGCGCTGGACACAACACGAATCGGGTTGGGTCTTCCTCCCCTATGGGGAGCGCCTGCAAGTTCACCACTTTGCCCCGGAAGGGACTAGTGGGAACTTTTTGGGCACGCATCCGGGCCTGGGTCTCAAGATAACGTGAGAGTTTCCAGGGCCGAATTCAAGGCAATCCGGGGACACGGAGGATGCTCGGAGGTCCCCTACCCTCTTGAAGGAAGCGAGCGCCATCAGGAGGGCCGTCTTACTCGGGTGAGGAAGATCGGAACCTCCGAGGGGCTCATGGGGGGCCCAGAGGCCCCCCATGACCACTTTAGGGTCCCAAGAGGGTATGGAGCGGAGATGAGGCAGATTCCACTCTCTCGCGCTCCTTAGGAACCTGGTGACCAGGTCGTGTCATCCTAGAAACTTTCCATCAACTGAGTCGTGATGAGTGGCTATAGCGACTACATACACATTCAGTGTGGAGGGGAGATGTTAGTCTCCAGTCTCGTAAGAAGGACAACACAATCCTGATCGAGCACCTCAGTGGGTCTTTCTCGTTGAGAGAGACACCAGGACGAGAAGAGGCGCCGTCTAGAGGCGTGTAACCGCCTAGTAGATGGGGCCCTAGCCTGGGTGGGTCTCCGCCATACAGGGGGAGTAGCCAACCCTAGGCTCTTCTCGTCCCGTCTAGAGACCAGAAATGGGCGTTCCAGAGGTCTGATCTGGGATGCCAGAACTGTCCAGCATCAACTCTGAAGCCAAGTGGTCCTCTTCCCTGACCTTGCACAGTGTCTGTGCAAGGAGGCTCCTGGGGGGGGGAAGGTGTACTTCCGCCCGTCCCGCGGTCAGCTGTGCGCAAGGATATCCGTGCCGAGGGCTCTGCCTTGGACAGGGAATACCAAAGCGGGCAAATGGTGGTGTTGCGGGAGGCGAACAGGTTTACCTGGGCCTACCCGAACAGCATCCAAATGAGCTGGACTGCGCGGGGGTAGAGTCGTCACTCTCCACGAGGCGTCAACTGACGAGAGAGCGCGTCGGCTGTCTAGTTCAGTTTGCCCGGGGTGTGTGTGGCCCGCAGGGAACGGGTCACATGTTGACACCAACAGAGGAGGCGTCGAGCAAGTTGTGTTAGCTGCTGTGAGCGAACGCCACCCTGACGATCTGATGTACGCTACAGCTGTAGTGCCGTCCTCGGACCAGCACGTGCTTGTCCCGCACGAGAGGCCGCAGCCTGCTCAGTGCAAGTAGCACCGCCCACAACTCCTGGCAATTGATATGCCAGCGCAGGTGGGGGTTCGCCCAATGCCCCGCCTGCGTGCCCGTTACACACTGCACCGCACCCCTGCAGGGAGGCGTCCGTCGTCACCACGACTTGCCTCGTAACCTGCCCAGAGGGACCTTAGTCCGTCGAAAAGTCATAGAAGACCAGGGGTTATGGTGCGTCGGAAGCAGGGCGTCATCACCATGCGCCTGCTGCCGGTGTGCCACGCTTTCCTCGGAACTCGACTCTGAAGCCCAGTGTTGGAGCGGTCTCATGTGCATCAACCCGAGGGGTATTACCCCCGCGAGGACGCCATGTGTCCCAGGAGCCTCTGAATTGTTTCAGGGGGACCGCTGTCTGCCTGAAATGTTCCAGGCAGTTCAACACCGGCTGGGCGCGTACTGCGGACAGTTGCGCCGATATGGTGACAGAGTTGAGTTCCATACCGAGAAAGAGGATGCTCTGCACTGGGGAGAGCTTGCCCTTCTCTCGGTTGACCTGGAGTCCCAATCGATCTAGGTGCCGGAGCACCAGGTCCCTTTGTGTACATAACAGATCTCGCGAGTGTGCCAAGATAGGCCAGTCGTTGAGATAGTTTAGTACCCGCACACCTTCCTCCCCTCAGGGAGAAAGGGCGGCTTCCACGATCTTCGTGAAGACCGTGGAGAAAGGGACAGACCGAAAGGGAGGACTCCTTCAGGTCGATTGCCACGAACCAATCCTGACACCTGATAGATGTCAGGACGCGCCTCTGCGTGAGCATCCTGAACGGCAGCTTGTGAAGGTGCTTTGTTCAGGGTACGCAGAACTATGGGGCGCAACCCGCCGTCTTGGGAACGATGAAGTGCGGGTTGTAACCCACTGCACATCTTGGTTTTGAGGGACGAACTCGATGCCTGTTTTGCCAGAAGGGTGGTGACCTCTACCCGAAGTATGTAGGCGTCCCTGCCTCTGACAGAGGGAGAGATGATGCCCCGAAACTTGGGAGAGTCAGTGTGGGTAGCTCTCGAGCTCCCAGGGACTGTGACAGGGGGACCAAGGGGACGGTCTGCTTCACCATTCCCACGGAGGGTGGTTCGATGGCTGGCAGAGCTAACCATGTCGCGGGGGGGACCCCGGAGGGAAGGTTGGCTCTGCCTACTTATCTGCCTGGCGGGACAGCTGCACGCACTGTCGGTTTGAGAGTGGTAGCAGCTGTCGTGTGTGTACGACCCTACGCCTCGCCAGGGCGTGAGGTCGGGTTTGCCGGGCACAGTCCAGTGGAGTGTGCGATCGGCTAGAAGGAACTCCCAGGGGAAACAAAAAACTCTTTGTGAGTAAGTGGGCGCCAAGCCCTGAGAAGGGCCCGGCTTTGGTGACGAGGCAGGAGCCGTCCCGTACCGACCGATCAGAGCCGTAGCTGTGAAGGTCGGGCCCAATGTTGTTCCGCCTGGGGTCTTCCCGTCAGTGTCACTTCTCCGAGAAGGTTGCTGATGGGGTGAGGTTCCCCCCTCGACCTCGACTTCCGGGGTGCCGCCTGCGGGGGCACAGGAACCGGAGCCGATGTCGAAGGGGTCCTGGGCTGCCGGGAAACAGACATCACGTGAGATCTCGGAGGCCTCAGGGTGGCCAAGTCGCAGCGCGGTAAAATGTGGCTAATCGCCACTGTCTGCTTCTTCACCGTCAAAAACTGCTGAGCGCAGTCCTCGACGGTGTTACCAACAACCCACCCTGCGAGACGGGTGCATCAAGAAAGCGGACTTTCTCGGTGTCACTCATCTGCGCAAGGTTCAGCTAGCCGCCCGTAAGCGGTTTGGTGGCAGCGCGGATCTCCTGCATAAGCGCCAGGTCGGTCTTGCCCTGATGGGACTCCCTCCACGCCGTAGCGTGACGAGAGTGGCAGCTTCCGCCACCCCCTCCACGCCGTAGCGCGAAGAGAGGGGCAGCTTCCGCCCCCCCCCTCCACGCCGTAGCGCGAAGAGAGGGGCAGCTTCCGCCCCCCCCTCCACGCCGTAGCGCGAAGAGAGGGGCAGTTTCTGCCCGCAGCAGTGCAAGCTCCCCGGCATCAGGGACACCGGAAAGCCCACATGCTTTGGACAGGAGTCTAGATCGAGCCCCCAGGTGGCAGCCAACTGCGGGTTGGACCGCAGCGGCACATTCCCTCTGGGGGACATCGACATATCCTCTAGCTGACCCACCAACAGGGGAAGAAAGGGTGACAGAACTAGTTCGACCTGTACGCGCCGAGAAGGGGGCGTTTCCAGGTCTTACCAAGTTCCTCATGCACTTCCGGTATACACGGCACTGATGGGTAGGCGCGGCTTGGAGCCGCACGCAAACCCAAGGTACCGCGTATCCAGCCGCGAGCGTTGGGGGGCAGTGCGTACACTACCTCCCCATTCTCACGGCGGCCCGGGAAAGCATGGCCGGCATTTTCGACGTCCGATTTTTCCTGATCTCGACCCCCCGAAGGAGGGAGCTTCAAGGAATTATCAAAGTCAAAGATGCCAGTCAGTCACCCTCCAACGTTGCAAGGGACATCTCATCATCACGCGCCGTTTCCGACACGTGATTGAGGAACAAGACAGTTGGACCGTCTTTGGGGGAACGATCAAACGAGTGAGGTACGAGCGGTCCGTGAGCCAGTGGCTGGCGGATTAGCGCTTGCAATAATCCTCATGTCACCCTCGGTGCTTGCTGGAGCGGACAGCAGGGCCGTAGTCCTGCTGTCACGAAACGGGGAGCAACACAAGGTGGCGGCTGGTTCCCGGGGAAGACAGCCGCCTGTGACGCAACGTCTGAATCGTCATCCGCCCGCAGCGCGGGCAGGACGTATCCACAACGGCTGCCTCAACGTGCTGGAAACCCAACACCCGAGGCAGACATCGTGTCCGTCCCCCTCCTCGATGAGTGTGTTGCACCTGAGAGAACAGCGGGACATGCCACGCTGGAGAAATTTGCTCTTTTAGAAGGAAATTGCTTCTTCTAGAAAGATCTCGAACACTTCTGGCACCCCCGAGACGCCCAGGGGAAAGTCGCTGCAGGAAGGGACGATCCGCTGCACCACGTCGTGAGAATCCGGCGATGTAGATACGAGCAGTTGTAGTCAGGAGCGAAGGCTCTGAAGAACAAAAGGTAAGTGAATGCTGCACGCCGGCTTCCTTTTTTTACCGGACATCCGGGGCGGAGACCGGCATGCAAATTTCATTCGCCAAATTTCATTGGCCTTTTCTATAGTAGTCAGAGTTGATTGGTTCTCAAGGGCGAACCCCATCTGTCGTTCTCGACACAACGTCATGTCACTTCATAAACTGTGCATGTACTAAAGCGCTCTTTTGTCTCCAGGGTGTATACTACTGGGCTATACTAATAGCTCAAACTAGATTCTGAGGTAGCAACTTGTTGTTAGCGCATAGCGTGCTAGCTACATAGCAGCTAACGTGCTAACCAAACACCCAAAACACAACGCATGGACGTGAATGTGATTAGTTACCAACGAAAATAAGTTTTGCGACCAGGCGTTGTGCTTTGTGTAATATGTGCAATCACTAACTTGCACTCAACTCGCTATCGGAATAGTGCCTAGCATAGTAACATCAGATACCGATAACAATCAGCAACTTTTGTCCATACAACATTTATTGTGGTTTGGTAGTCATCGTTTACAAGCATAACACTAAATTTGTGACAAGGCACCATCATGCTACGTAAGCTATTGAGACCGGGCAACATTAGTCTTATTTCACGGTTATAAATTGTGAACCAGTAACGTTAGTGCGCCAATAAACAACCTGAGCACAGCCTAGTAACTAATAAGCTCAAAGTACTGGGCAGTGATAAAAAATGTACATATAAGACTTTCAAATCCAGTAGCAGTAAGGCTAGGTCATCATCCATTTTGCAAACCGTTGCCTCTTGCAGCTCCCGCCATCGAGTGAAAGTCTGTCAGATATTGAATCGTGTTCAGGCTCGTGTCCGATCACTCTCTCTTTTCCTCTTTGTTTTTTTTTTTTGCTGGCTCTGCCATGGTAATGGTTTGAAGACTTGCGTTGAACTAGATCACCCGGGCTACGAGAAAACCTGATGTATGCCGTAAAGCAGGTGATGGGCGGGGCTTGTGAACCTACCCACACACCAAAGTTACAAGTGTGATTTCAGCAGATAGAGGGCTGCTCAGGTAGCAGCGGCTGTAAAATTAGTCCAGTTAAGAGTTGTCCTACCACTAAAATAACTTTAGAGAGATTATTTTAAGGTAAAAAACTCCCTAGTGTTGCTTTAAGATGGCTTTAAAGGGGACCTGATATGCCACCTTTAACAAGATCTCAGGTGTCAGCTCAAAATACATCACAGATAATTTGTTATACCACACCTTAAATGCCCACTTTTAAGTGGAAGCTGTGCTTGGGATTAGGCGTACAGTATATATTATCAACAACAAAATTGGAGCACAGCAGTCATATAAACATATTCTGTGTGTCAAAATTTGATTGATGACCCCCCATGTCAAAGGTCTGTCAACCTGTCAATCAAATTAGTGTCTCTTAATCTTATTGGCAGTTATGTTTTATGTCCGGTTGTTGGACATGCTCAGTTCTTGTTAGCACAGCAGGAAAGCCAGCGAGGGATGCTGTTGTGGCGAAGTTGTGCCGGACTGCAAACGATAGCTCATAGCATTCTCGTTTGAAAAGATGTGCCCCAAGGTTTTTTGGTATCACGTTTTATAAAATTGAGAAAATGTAAGTGCCAAGCAGACAAAACGATCTTGCTTTTCGGGATTTTGAATGTGTGCAGGAGCAAGGCTGAAAGCTGGGCTCATTTTCAGTGGAATTCTCACCAGGTCATCACACTTTAACCTGTTGGTAAAAAGAAATTCAATAGAGGAAGAAGGAGGCCATACCCTATCCATTTACATTTATTCATTTATCCAAAGTAGGAGAGCATATAAACATTTTGTCAACACGTTAAACAGTTCTGCTTCAGCTAGAGTTGTCAGAGATTGAAGATTTGTATTTTATTTCCTAGGCAGATTCAGATACTAGTACCTGTGGTCGGCAGGCTGCTATCTTCAGGATCCCCAGACTGGGCATCCCCAACCGATGCGTATAGTAAGGCCCTGTCTAATGGCCTCGTGACGCAACTTGCACTCAGACTGCTGAACAGACACACGTCAGCTGTGCGTCCCCAACCGATGGGGAACTGGGGATGCACAATAATTAACTTAATTTACATAGAAATGTTTCTGGCATTGCTATCAATTAGTTGCACTAGTGGACACCAAAACACACATGTTTTGTTTTGTCTAAAATGTATATAAGATTATTACTATATTCAAATGTATTTATGTGTTTTACATTGCTTGAGAAAAAAACCCAATTCATTAATACAATCTAATTTAAAATGAAAGGAATTAGAATTGAAAGAACTGCAACAATGTAATTGTCTTCTCTGAGTGACTGCTGTTAGTAAATAAAGGCCTAGCTGTTTAAATATATTACACATTTATTACAAAATTATTACAAAACTTCTTAATTATCTCTTTCTCTCGCACAGTTAGCAAGCACAGATACACAGACATTGAAGTATATATAAAATACAAATATAAAAAATAAATTAACAAAACACAAAAAATAATAAAGGTTAAAGATTCTGGTCAACAGGTAAAACATTACAAAAAAACTAAATCAACACACCTTGCAAGGCTCACACAAAAAGAGTAATATACAGAGTGTTATTTCTGTTATGTTGATTTTTTTTTAAATGCCAGACCTGTTATATGGGATGAATATTGAACAGTTACATCAACAAACTAATGTAACATGACAGATTTACACAGTTTATCTACACAGTATGAGACAAAGACAGACCAATCTATTTCTTATCTGCTCTCTTCCTCCACATCTCCTCCATCCACTGGTCAAGTGGAATATCAGCATTTTGGGGACAGTATATGAACCCATAATACTGACTGTGGCCACTTTCTTTCTTGCGGGGCTGTTGGCACTGACTGCATTTATTTTTGTCAACTTTCCGATTGTAAGGCCTCCGGGCAGGTGGTGGCGAGGAAAGGGGCTCAGCAGGAGCAATCGGTTTGGATGCACAGACTTGTGCATCCACATACAAAAACCACATACGCAAGTGGGTCCATGGCAGGGCTGGTGACAATAGGCAAAAGGACAAGGGTAGGTGGAGATGTCTGCTGAGGGAACAAATGCCTCTGAGCTGGCAAACTTGGGCAGACAGACTGAAGAGAATGGGTGCATACTTGCCAACCTTGAGACCTCAGAATTAGGGAGATATTCAAAAGGGGGGGGGGCGGCCTCATATATAATCACACACACAAACAAACGTAAAGAAGAATATAATTAATATATATATATAAAGAATATAATGCTGCATATCCCTTCCCCTTCGAGCTGTCCTGGATGAACGTGAATTCTTTTTTCCATTCAGTTAGGAATTTGCAGGCATATTTTCTCTTTTTATTCGCCATGTCTCTTCTTTCTTCCTTTTCTCCTTCTTCTGCTTCTTTTTCCGTTCTGAATTTGCCGCGCTTGACTTCGAGGTGTAACCTGTATTTTTGTTCGGTCTGAAACGGCGCCCAGTGACGGATGGTGTAGCAATATTGTTGTCCGGGTGGAAATCGGGAGAAATTCGGGAGAAAGGTCGGCCCGGGAGATTTTCGGGAGGGGCTTTGAAATTCGGGAGTCTCCCGGAAAAATCGGGAGGGTTGGCATGTATGAATGGGTGTGCTGGGCCGGAGCTGCAGACACCTCCTGCCTCTTCAGTCACTTGTTGTGCCACTGAATGAGAGTTGTTTCATAACATCAAACAACTGCAGAGTAGAGCTCTGCATGAAATCACCATTACCCAGGATCAGCTGTCTGATCTGACCTGAGCTGTCTCTGATAATTAGAGTCCATCTAGTCAGTGCATAATTACCTGTTTTATTGGACTTTTATGGATGTCATGGCAACTGCCTGCTCGAGGAAAAGGAAGAAGAAGAGGAGGAGGAGTAAGGGTGCATGGTGGTGGAATAGGGAGAAGAGGGCTAGGAGCACAAAGACACCATGCTGTCCCGGATGAAATTCGGGCCACAATTATAGACCATGTCATCAACCATGGCCTCACAATGGCGGAGGCAGGTCGCCGAATGCAACCTAATGTGCCTCGCTCTACACTCTCCTCCATCATCCAAACATTTCGCAGGGAAAACAGGTATGTAGTCAGTCAATGATGGAATTATATGTTGTATTGGACAGGACACTGTGCATAGAGCAAGAAATATATTTATTTACACATTTACCTATTCATTTAGTGTGTGTGATAGGCTTACAGTAATATCTTACCTCAATGGGATGTTATGATACTAAAAATGACAAGAAAAACATTGGAGAAAATAAACTATGGAATAGTTTATTTTCTACAGTATTGATGATACAGTTTACAGTAGTATTCCAGTCACTGTGCAGTGATGCATTAGAATTGTGGTAAAGTTACTGTAAGTAAAACAACAGTACAATTACATAGGTAACTCATTTTGTAAAGAATACATAAGGTATACATTACGAATGGAGTGTTTGTCCTTTGAACTCTATGTCTAGGATTAGACGACAATCTTGCATAGGTGACAGAGGAAAACTTCAAAATGAACAACAAGAACAAGAGATCTGTAACATGGTGATGGCAAATAATGCCATCACACTGAGACAGATCCGCGCTGCAATCCTACAAGACAATGCCATATTCCAAAATGTCAACTCTATAAGCATCTCCACAATAGACCGGATATTGAAGAAGCATCAGATGACAATGAAGCAAATTTACAGGGTACCATTTGAGAGGATCTCTGATAGAGTGAAAGAGCTGCGGTACCAGTATGTGCATGCAAGTCAGTAACTGGTTGTCCATCATTATAACCTTTTTACATTAAGCAGTGGTTCCCAAACGTTTTTGGCTTCAGTACCCACCATACCTGATTTGTGTTTCCAGGTAATCCAGGTATGAAAGTATTTGATTTATCTGACTTCAACAGTTCGCCTAAAAACGGCAGCTTACTGTATGATGCAATTATCATTATAATCCTTATTTTGAAGAGTATAACATACAATAAGAAAAAGGGTCAAAGAGCTGCAATTAGTGCCTCGCAATTAATGCCATGTAAATATATCTAATACTGTGGGTTTAACTGTAACATTTCAGTAAGCCTTGTCATTGATGATTTTCCCCCTCCCCTTTCTGTCAAATACCCCCTGTAGTACCTCTGCATAGGGGTAC
Organism: Triplophysa siluroides; assembly: GCA_006030095.1. Taxonomy (NCBI): domain Eukaryota; kingdom Metazoa; phylum Chordata; class Actinopteri; order Cypriniformes; family Nemacheilidae; genus Triplophysa; species Triplophysa siluroides. The sequence goes on from VCII01000464.1 coordinate 68,258, forward strand.
ATGTACCCCAGGTTTGGAACCACTGGAGTAGTGGCCACTAGTATATTGAACTTGTGGAGAACATAGAACATTCCTATGTAATTGATTTGATGTTTCCTTTTTTTACGCTATTGTAGAGAATAATGGCATTGCTGGCTTCAACCTGGCCAAGGGCCGAAGACCTTGCCGTAATATTATTGGCCACCAGGCCACGGTGGATGTCCCAGGCTATATCTGAGAATGGTGTGGTCACTCACATCCCCAGTCTTGGCCCATACAATACACAGAAGCTCCTCATCCTCTTGGACCGCCTTCATTTTGATTTGATCCCTGAAAATGAGAGAGGTCTCGTAGGGCCTTACTACCACAATATGTCATTGTATGGGACAATGTGAATTTCCACTGTGGCCCGCTTATCAGGGCCTGGTTCACTACTCATCCAAGGATGGTCATGGTGTTCCTACCACCTTACTCTCCTTTCCTCAATCCTATTGAGAAGTATTTCTCCGCTTGGAGGTGGAGAGTGTATGAGCATCAAGCTCAAGATCAGAGGTCCCAATGGACGCTGCGTGTGAGGATATTACAGGAGATCAGTGTAGGGGATGGTTTTATTTGTGTGTTTATATTACAGTATATTATGCTGTATACATTTTCTTTTTACTATGATGTATGGAAGTTACTTTATGTGTGTGAATGATAATGGTTACAATTTCCTTGGCAGTATGAGTGCAATGTGTGATGTCAAACCTTGGAGGCTACTCTTACCCTAAAATCCTATTTCTTTTTTTCAGTTTTATACACAATTGTATTCTGTTAGCTAGACAAAAAACAGTACAGTAACCATTGTCAATGAAGGACTGGGCTAAGACTGAAAGGTGGACATGAGGGATATTTCAATGGTCCTCTGCCATAGTGACAAAACATCTAAACATTTTGTCTTGCAGTGCTTACACAATGGCAAAGGGAATTTTGGGGGCACTGACTGTTTAAATGAGAAGGAAATTTAGTTTTGATACATGAGTGAACTGTTTTGGGAGAGGTGTTTGCTTTTGCAGGTGAACCATGTTATTTTGGCAAAAGCACCAAGAGTTGAGAACGTCCGGTCTGTTTCAAGAAATGAACCAAAGCAATTGAGAAGGATCTTTGTCATTTTTGTAGCACTGACTCTTTATATGGGAAAGGAATTTAGTTTTGAAGCATGAGTGAACAGTTTTGGGAGAGATATTAGCTTTTGCAAGTGAGCTATAGTGTAGTGCTGAACTGTAAGACTGTTTTGCCAAATGATCTTAAAATTTTAGAATGTAATTTCTGTTTCAAGAAATGAGCCAAACCAATGGAGGAAAAACTGTAACTCACCTGGATTTGTCAGAGGCAGCACATTAAGGGAACTGATTGTCTTAGCTTTCCTGTAGCTCAGTGGCAAGGGCATTGCGTTAACAATGCAAGGTTGTGGATTCGATCCCAGCGGATTGCAAATACCTATGTATAAATGTATAGGATAATGCAATGTAAGTCGCTTTAGATAAAAGCGTCTGCCAAATGCATAAATGTAAATGTCTTGCAGTGGATGGTGAGGGGAAAGGATGAGGGTTTTCAGTAAAATGTATTTGTTGCTTTTAAAGATACTGCTGCAACTTATACATTTTACTGCCTGGAACACATTTCTGACTCATTATAAAAGCAGCATATCCATCAGCCTGGTATTCCAAATTTTCCACCAATTGTCTTGTGCTCTTGTTCCAAATCCAACAATATTGTCATCATCGCTCAAAACTGGCACTGGATCTGGCCTTTGAGATAGATATAGTTGTAACTTCACAGGCTCCAGAATTCTTGATGTGAACTGGCTTTATTGATCAACCAGGCGAATTACCGTAGACTCAATAAAAGCCGTGAGAACTAATAACATAAAACAAATACAACATACAAAAGAGTTAAATAAATTAAAGGATACATTGGTTTCACGTTCTTATAAGACATCTTCACATGAAACAGACATCAAATAGAATCCACATGAATCACGTGTTTCACAAATAACAAACTTACTTCGTTGGCCGCTTATTACTAAAGGAGAACTTAATCTTGCATCCGTCTTTGTCTTAGATGAGTAGATTTTAAACTTAAATTAGACATTTAAAGGGGTGAAACCTTTCACACTTAATCCTGTTGCGGCAGCCATCTTTTTTTCGTGCTGCTCTCTGACACATTCTTTCATAATAAAAGTCTCTAACCATTAAGATCAGTTTCACGGTAAAAGTTTCAAACAAAAAACACAAAAAATATTATAAACAATAAAAACGATAACTAAAGTAGTATAAACTGCATTCAATGCCAGTTACACTCCCACCAAATCACCTCTTATGATTTTTATAATTTAGGGGTATAATTCTTAATCAAGAATATGCCAAAGAATTCAAGGAAAGGAAGGCACAATGCAAGTTCTCAATCTCCTTCAATTAAGGTAACGATCTTCTGAATGGGCCTTTCCATCCTGTCTGACTTGAAGATGATTCGTTTCACGGGGTGACGTGAAGCGTTCCGGGTTCTTCCGTGTAAACAGTCCGACCGGGCTTAGTAAAGGGGGAAATGAGCGTCAGCAGCTCCATCCTGTCTGACTTGAAGAGGATTTGTTGAATATTCATGCATCGCTGTTTGACTTCCTGACTCGAAGAGGAAGCATCATCTGTCTATTGAGCCGTTTATGCTGAAGAGGATCCCTGGCATTTGCTACCAGGCTACTGAGCTGTTCCATTACTCACCTCTGGCTGTCCGAAGAGGAATCGCTGTGTGAATCCCTTTCCAGTGTCTGCTCCATTACTTACCTCAGACTGTCCGAAGAGGAATCGCTGTGTGAACCCCTTACCAGTGTCTGCTCCATTACTCACCTCAGGCTGTCCGAAGAGGAATCGCTGTGTAAACCCCTTCCCAGGTCTGTTCCATTACTTACCTCAGGCTGTCCGAAGAGGAACCGCTGTGTGAACCCCTTTCCAGGTCTGTTCCATTACTCACCTCTGGCTGTCCGAAGAGGAATCGCTGTGTGAATCCCTTTCCAGTGTGTGCTCCATTACTTACCTCAGGCGGTCCGAAGAGGAACCGCTGTGTGAACCCCTTACCAGTGTCTGCTCCATTACTTACCTCTGGCTGTCCGAAGAGGAACCGCTGTGTGAGTTCCTTACCAGTGCCTGCCCCATTACTTACCCCTGGCTGTCCGAAGAGAAACCGCTGTGTGAACTTCCTACGCAGCCTGACGAAGAAGAGAGTCAGATCAGCCTGTGCTTTTTTTAGTTTAGGATTTAGCCTATTTTAATTAAATAAAAGACAACGTTTTATTCTGACTACCCTGTCTGGTCTCGTGGTGTCTTTGGGTAACTCCTCGAGGTGGTACGCTCAATAGGGGTGGTACGCTCAATAGGGGATCTTTCAGAATGACAATGTCACTGACCTTGGCTCTGTTTTGGATATTTAGAAGATATTCCTTCCTCCATCGTGACCAAAATTCATTGACCAAATACTGCACCTTACACCACCTCTTACGAAGATATAGATCCTCCTTGACAAAGTTTCCAGGTGGTGGTAAGATTATTGAAGACTTCATTGTCAAGATGTGATTAGGTGTTAGTGGCTGCGGACCTAATGGATCATTAAGAGTCTCTGTAGTTAAAGGTCTGCTGTTCACAACAGCCATGGCTTCATAGAGAAATGTTCTCAGAGAGGCACCATCCAATCTTTGAGTTGAATGATCCAGAATGGATGTCAAGACACTTCTTACCGTCCGAATTTGTCTCTCCCATATACCTCCCTTATGGCTGGCAGATGGGGCATTCATGATGAATTCACATCCAAACTCATTTAGGCATGTTTTGTAAAAAATGTTCTAGTGCCTTGCTGCATTCAACCCTTTGAGTGTCTCCAAGCGCTCAAGCTCTCTTTTCTTGTCCTATAATGCTTTCTGTCTGGCAGCATTTTCAGCTTCATTCTTAACACGTAGTTTAGCCTCTTCTCTTTGTAGTTGTCTCTTAACAGCTTCAGCCTCTTGTTCTACTTTTCTAATTTTATTTTCAGCTTCAAGTTGTTGAAGCTCTTCCATTTCCTGCTCCTGTTGTTGTAATATTTTTAAAGTTGCTTCAGTAGCAGCGATTTCTGCAGCAGCTTCTTGTTTCTTACTGGAGGAAAGGCTTGAACCTCTGGAGCTCACACTTAAGTTGTGTATAGACTGAGAAGATAATCTAGAACGTCCATGGCTTGAATTTGAATTATGAGACACTATGGATGAAAACACAGAGCCTGTGTCCGTACAGAGTCTGAGAGGATCTTGAACTTTGGATTCTTCATCTAGATGACTCCATGCTGACTCAACTAACATCTTTGTGACTGCTCCACAAGTGTCTATTTTGCGACGAGTATCGCTTTCAGGACTCGCATTTTGTCGCAACTCTTCATAAGCGGCATTTACGTCTTCTGAAGCACCGTTGATTGTACGTATGAGATTTTGCAGCATTTCATTGGAAAGACGGCCCAATAGTTTTTGTTTAGCATCTTTAGCCAGAGCCTTCCACTTTCCATAAGAGTCACACAAATGATTCGCAAGTTTTGTTACCTTTTCTTCGTGTTGCTCTTTTCCTTTCTCAGTAAACTTGCGTGTTCTTTGACTTCTTCGTGGCTCTGGATCTGTTGCACCATCATCCACTACTGCTATATGTGCTTCTACACTTTCCTTGAATTCCAGCTGCTCGTGCGATTGCACAGCCTTTTCCACATTCTCTTTGCTACTCCTAATAGGCTGACCACCTTCTGCCATTTTCGACTTTAAAATAACCTCATTGAACACTTTCACAGATATTTATAACAAATATTACACCTTTGAATTGTTAAACTCAAACAGTTCAATTAACGTGCATTTAAATATAAACACTTCAGAGTAGGTATTTGCTTTGTACTAAGTTGTTTTCATAATTACTCTTATTTCAACTTAACAGTTGTAACAGCAATTAATTACGTTTAAAAGAATCAAGACATCAGAAGCACTTCCTTAAACACTGCACTTAATGTCACTGTATTTTGGCAACTCAAAGTCCCTTTTAATTATGAAGTCAATTTCAAAAACTTGTTTGTGTAACTTTCCTTTTGGCCTTGATTTGACGATGCCATTAAACTCTGTGGATATCTCTTGCTTCTTTGTAACCAGTGTATGAAGTAATTGTTTAATTCAGTCTGTGATGATCTTTTAGGTTATTTGACTGTAGACTGCTGGTCAGAATCTTCAACCCGTGAAAGCAATCGAATTCTCAAGTACTGCATACACTGGTTACAAAGAAGCAAGACATAAAAAAAATAAAAAATAATATTATAAACAATAAAAACGATAAAAACGATAACTGAAGTAGTATAAACTGCATTCAATGCCAGTTACACTCCCACATAATACCTTCTTATGATTTTTGTAATTTAGGGGTATAATTCTTAATCAGGGGGGCACGGTGGCTTAGTGGTTAGCACGTTCGCCTCACACCTCCAGGGTTGGGGGTTCGATTCCCGCTTCCGACTTGTGTGTGTGGAGTTTGCATGTTCTCCCCGTGCCTCGGGGGTTTCCTCCGGGTACTCCGGTTTCCTCCCCTGGTCCAAAGACATGCATGGTAGGTTGATTGGCATCTCTGGAAAAAATTGTCCGTAGGGTGTGAGTGCGTGAGTGAATGAGTGAGTGAGTGTGTGTGCCCTGCGATGGGTTGGCACTCCATCCAGGGTGTATCCTGCCTTGATGCCCGATGACTCCTGAGATAGGCGCAGGCTCCCCGTGACCCGAGGTAGTTCGGACAAGCGGTAGAAAATGGAATGGAATGGAATTCTTAATCAAGAATATGCTAACGAATTCTCACTGTAACTCCCTCAGTAACTTCACAGGCTCCAGAATTCTTGATGTGAACTGGCTTTATTGATCAACCAGGCGAATTACCGTAGACTTGCATTCAAGGCCAGTTACAATAGTTTAAGATCCTCAATTTCCTTAAAGCTTCTTGCATATTCAAGAAAGTAAATGAGGCTAACTGCCCAGCCTGTTCTTCCTCCTCAACCTTACTGGACAGGTACAAAGTATAACCGAAGTATGCAGGTATGCAAAGTATGCAGGTTTTTAAGTAAAGCAGATCAAATGCCATTCGTGTGCAACGTAGTTGTTCTGCATGTCGGCGTAGTTTAAAGCATCTTGGAATTGTCAATTTTAGCCTCTCTTAGCTCACAGGCTTCTTCCATTTAGTGACTGTCGCGTTCTCCTCACATGACAGGTCCCTAGTCGGAACCTGAGCGGAAAACGGTTTATCTTTTTGTGTGCAAGCAGCAAAATATGTACAGAAATCGAAAAAAAGAAATGTACAGTGCTCTTGTGGCGTTTCTGTAGTGTAGTGGTTATCACGTTCGCCTAACACGCGAAAGGTCCTCGGTTCGAGAGAGCAGAAACAATGCATTGCTTTTGACGCAGGCCACTTGATTGCCGTTCATGTGAAGCATTGCTTCTTGCACTTATGGGGTCACCCGTAATAGTCCTGATCAGTGGTTTTTACGTTCACATCACATGTGAAAGGCCCAGGTTCGTAACTGGGCAAAATCAGAATGAATCCGAACAAGAACTATGTATTGCTTTTGACCAAAATCAAGACAAATGTCATTCCTGAAACATGCGTACAAATCTTGCGCAGTCTTCTTATAAACCAGCGCCAGATTGACGACATCAGCAGGTACTGTCCTCGTTTCTGTAGTGTAGTGGTTATCACGTTCGCCTTACACGCGAAAGGTCCTTGGTTCGAAACCGAGCAGAAACAGTATGCAGATTTTAAAGTAAAGCAGATCAAATGCCTTTCGTGTGCAACGTAGTTGTACTGCATATCGGCGTAGTTTAAAGCATCTAGAATTGTCAATTTCAGCCTCTCTTAGCTCAGGCTTCTTCCTTTACTGATGTCACATTCTCCTTACATGACAGGTCCCTAGTGGGAACCTGAGCGGAAAACGGTTTATCTTCTTGTGTTCAAGCAGCAAAATATGTACAGAAATCGAAATAAAAGAAATGTACAGTGCTCTTGTGGCGTTTCTGTAGTGTAGTGGTTATCACGTTCGCCTAACACGCGAAAGGTCCTCGGTTTGAGACCGAGCAGAAACAATGCATTGCTTTTGACGCAGGCCACTTGATTGCCGTTCATGTGAAGCATTGCTTCTTGCACTTATGGGGTCACCCGTAATAGTCCTGATCAGTTATTTTAGCTGACCTGGTTTCTGTGTTGCAGTGGTTTTTACGTTCACATCACATGTGAAAGGCCCAGGTTCGTAACTGGGCAAAATCAGACCGAAACCGAACAAGAACCTTATATTGCTTTTGACCAAAATCAAGACAAATGTCATTCCTGAAACATACGTACAAATCTTGCGCAGTCTTCTTATAAACCAGCGCGAGACTGAAGAATCAGCAGGTGCTGTGCTCGTTTGTAGTGTAGTGGTTATCACGTTCGCCTTAAACGCGAAAGGTCCTTGGTTCGAAACCGAGCAGAAACAGTATGCAGATTTTAAAGTAAAGCAGATCAAATGCCTTTCGTGTGCAACGTAGCTGTTCTGCAAATCGGCGTAATTGAAAGCATCGTGGAATTGTCAATTTTAGCCTCTTTTAGCTCACAGGCTTCTTCCTTTATTGATGTCACATTCTCCTTACATGACAGGTCCCTAGTGGGAACCTGAGCGGAAAACGGTTTATCTTCTTGTGTTCAAGCAGCAAAAATGTACAGAAATCGAAATAAAAGAAATGTACAGTGCTCTTGTGGCGTTTCTGTAGTGTAGTGGTTATCACGTTCGCCTAACACGCGAAAGGTCCTCGGTTCGAGACCGAGCAGAAACAATGCATTGCTTTTGACGCAGGCCACTTGATTGCCGTTCATGTGAAGCATTGCTTTTGCACTTATGGGGTCACCCGTAATAGTCCTGATCAGTTATTTAGCTGACCTGGTTTCTGTGTTGCAGTGGTTTTTACGTTCACATCACATGTGAAAGGCCCAGGTTCGTAACTGGGCAAAATCAGCCCGAAACCGAACAAGAACCTTATATTGCTTTTGACCAAAATCAAGACAAATGTCATTCCTGAAACACGCGTACAAATCTTGCGCGGTCTTCTTATAAACCAGCGCGAGATTGACGACATCAGCAGTGCTGTCCTCGTTTCTGTAGTGTAGTGGTTATCACGTTCGCCTCACACGCGAAAGGTCCTTGGTTCGAAACCAAGCAGAAACAGTATGCATGTTTTGAAGTAAAGCAGATCAAATGCCTTTCGTGTGCAACGTAGCTGTTCTGCATATCGGCGTAATTGAAAGCATCGTGGAATTGTCAATTTTAGCCTCTTTTAGCTCACAGGCTTCTTCCTTTACTGATGTCACATTCTCCTTACATGACAGGTCCCTAGTGGGAACCTGAGCGGAAAACGGTTTATCTTCTTGTGTTCAAGCAGCAAAATATGTACAGAAATCGAAATAAAAGAAATGTACAGTGCTCTTGTGGCGTTTCTGTAGTGTAGTGGTTATCACGTTCGCCTAACACGCGAAAGGTCCTCGGTTCGAGACCGAGCAGAAACAATGCATTGCTTTTGACGCAGGCCACTTGATTGCCGTTCATGTGAAGCATTGCTTCTTGCACTTATGGGGTCACCCGTAATAGTCCTGATCAGTTATTTTAGCTGACCTGGTTTCTGTGTTGCAGTGGTTTTTACGTTCACATCACATGTGAAAGGCCCAGGTTCGTAACTGGGCAAAATCAGACCGAAACCGAACAAGAACCTTATATTGCTTTTGACCAAAATCAAGACAAATGTCATTCCTGAAACATAAGTACAAATCTTGCGCGGTCTTCTTATAAACCAGCGCCAGATTGACGACATCAGCAGTTGCTGTCCTCGTTTCTGTAGTGTAGTGGTTATCACGTTCGCCTAACACGCGAAAGGTCCGGTTCGAAACCGAGCAGAAACAATATACAGATTTTAAAGTAAAGCAGATCAAATGCCTTTCGTGTGCAACGTAGTTGTACTCCATATCGGCGTAATTGAAAGCATCTGGAATTGTCAATTTCAGCCTCTCTTAGCTCACAGGCTTCTTCCTTTACTGATGTCACATTCTCCTTACATGACAGGTCCCTAGTGGGAACCTGAGCGGAAAACGGTTTATCTTCTTGTGTTCAAGCAGCAAAATATGTACAGAAATCGAAATAAAAGAAATGTACAGTGCTCTTGTGGCGTTTCTGTAGTGTAGTGGTTATCACGTTCGCCTAACACGCGAAAGGTCCTCGGTTCGAGACCGAGCAGAAACAATGCATTGCTTTTGACGCAGGCCACTTGATTGCCGTTCATGTGAAGCATTGCTTCTTGCACTTATGGGGTCACCCGTAATAGTCCTGATCAGTTATTTTAGCTGACCTGGTTTCTGTGTTGCAGTGGTTTTTACGTTCACATCACATGTGAAAGGCCCAGGTTCGTAACTGGGCAAAATCAGCCCGAAACCGAACAAGAACCTTATATTGCTTTTGACCAAAATCAAGACAAATGTCATTCCTGAAACACGCGTACAAATCTTGCGCGGTCTTCTTATAAACCAGCGCGAGATTGACGACATCAGCAGTTACTGTCCTCGTTTCTGTAGTGTAGTGGTTATCACGTTCGCCTCACACGCGAAAGGTCCTTGGTTCGAAACCAAGCAGAAACAGTATGCATGTTTTGAAGTAAAGCAGATCAAATGCCTTTCGTGTGCAACGTAGCTGTTCTGCATATCGGCGTAATTGAAAGCATCGTGGAATTGTCAATTTTAGCCTCTTTTAGCTCACAGGCTTCTTCCTTTACTGATGTCACATTCTCCTTACATGACAGGTCCCTAGTGGGAACCTGAGCGGAAAACGGTTTATCTTCTTGTGTTCAAGCAGCAAAATATGTACAGAAATCGAAATAAAAGAAATGTACAGTGCTCTTGTGGCGTTTCTGTAGTGTAGTGGTTATCACGTTCGCCTAACACGCGAAATTTCCTCGGTTCGAGACCGAGCAGAAACAATGCATTGCTTTTGACGCAGGCCACTTGATTGCCGTTCATGTGAAGCATTGCTTCTTGCACTTATGGGGTCACCCGTAATAGTCCTGATCAGTTATTTTAGCTGACCTGGTTTCTGTGTTGCAGTGGTTTTTACGTTCACATCACATGTGAAAGGCCCAGGTTCGTAACTGGGCAAAATCAGAATGAATCCGAACAAGAACCTTATATTGCTTTTGACCAAAATCAAGACAAATGTCATTCCTGAAACATACGTACAAATCTTGCGCAGTCTTCTTATAAACAAGCGCGAGATTGACGACATCAGCAGGTTCTGCCCTCGTTTCTGTAGTGTAGTGGTTATCAAGTTCGCCTCACACGCGAAAGGTCCTTGGTTCGAAACCGAGCAGAAACAGTATACAGATTTTAAAGTAAAGCAGATCAAATGCCTTTCGTGTGCAACGTAGTTGTACTGCATATCGGCGTAATTGAAAGCATCTAGAATTGTCAATTTCAGCCTCTCTTAGCTCACAGGCTTCTTCCTTTACTGATGTCACATTCTCCTTACATGACAGGTCCCTAGTGGGAACCTGAGCGGAAAACGGTTTACCTTCTTGTGTTCAAGCAGCAAAATATGTACAGAAATCGAAAAAAAAAAATGTACAGTGCTCTTGTGGCGTTTCTGTAGTGTAGTGGTTATCACGTTCGCCTAACACGCGAAAGGTCCTCGGTTCGAGACCGAGCAGAAACAATGCATTGCTTTTGACGCAGGCCACTTGATTGCCGTTCATGTGAAGCATTGCTTCTTGCACTTATGGGGTCACCCGTAATAGTCCTGATCAGTGGTTTTTACGTTCACATCACATGTGAAAGGCCCAGGTTCGTAACTGGGCAAAATCAGAATGAATCCGAACAAGAACTATGTATTGCTTTTGACCAAAATCAAGACAAATGTCATTCCTGAAACATGCGTACAAATCTTGCGCAGTCTTCTTATAAACCAGCGCCAGATTGACGACATCAGCAGGTACTGTCCTCGTTTCTGTAGTGTAGTGGTTATCACGTTCGCCTTACACGCGAAAGGTCCTTGGTTCGAAACCGAGCAGAACAGTATGCAAAGTAAAGCAGATCAAATGCCTTTCGTGTGCAACGTAGTTGTACTGCATATCGGCGTAGTTTAAAGCATCTAGAATTGTCAATTTCAGCCTCTCTTAGCTCACAGGCTTCTTCCTTTACTGATGTCACATTCTCCTTACATGACAGGTCCCTAGTGGGAACCTGAGCGGAAAACGGTTTATCTTCTTGTGTTCAAGCAGCAAAATATGTACAGAAATCGAAATAAAAGAAATGTACAGTGCTCTTGTGGCGTTTCTGTAGTGTAGTGGTTATCACGTTCGCCTAACACGCGAAAGGTCCTCGGTTTGAGACCGAGCAGAAACAATGCATTGCTTTTGACGCAGGCCACTTGATTGCCGTTCATGTGAAGCATTGCTTCTTGCACTTATGGGGTCACCCGTAATAGTCCTGATCAGTTATTTTAGCTGACCTGGTTTCTGTGTTGCAGTGGTTTTTACGTTCACATCACATGTGAAAGGCCCAGGTTCGTAACTGGGCAAAATCAGCCCGAAACCGAACAAGAACCTTATATTGCTTTTGACCAAAATCAAGACAAATGTCATTCCTGAAACATACGTACAAATCTTGCGCAGTCTTCTTATAAACCAGCGCGAGACTGAAGAATCAGCAGGTGCTGTGCTCGTTTCTGTAGTGTAGTGGTTATCACGTTCGCCTTAAACGCGAAAGGTCCTTGGTTCGAAACCGAGCAGAAACAGTATGCAGATTTTAAAGTAAAGCAGATCAAATGCCTTTCGTGTGCAACGTAGCTGTTCTGCAAATCGGCGTAATTGAAAGCATCGTGGAATTGTCAATTTTAGCCTCTTTTAGCTCACAGGCTTCTTCCTTTATTGATGTCACATTCTCCTTACATGACAGGTCCCTAGTGGGAACCTGAGCGGAAAACGGTTTATCTTCTTGTGTTCAAGCAGCAAAATATGTACAGAAATCGAAATAAAAGAAATGTACAGTGCTCTTGTGGCGTTTCTGTAGTGTAGTGGTTATCACGTTCGCCTAACACGCGAAAGGTCCTCGGTTCGAGACCGAGCAGAAACAATGCATTGCTTTTGACGCAGGCCACTTGATTGCCGTTCATGTGAAGCATTGCTTCTTGCACTTATGGGGTCACCCGTAATAGTCCTGATCAGTTATTTTAGCTGACCTGGTTTCTGTGTTGCAGTGGTTTTTACGTTCACATCACATGTGAAAGGCCCAGGTTCGTAACTGGGCAAAATCAGCCCGAAACCGAACAACCTTATATTGCTTTTGACCAAAATCAAGACAAATGTCATTCCTGAAACATGCGTACAAATCTTGCGGGTCTTCTTATAAACCAGCGCGAGATTGACGACATCAGCAGTTACTGTCCTCGTTTCTGTAGTGTAGTGGTTATCACGTTCGCCTCACACGCGAAAGGTCCTTGGTTCGAAACCGAGCAGAAACAGCATGCATGTTTTGAAGTAAAGCAGATCGAATGCCTTTCGTGTGCAACGTAGCTGTTCTGCATATCGGCGTAATTGAAAGCATCGTGGAATTGTCAATTTTAGCCTCTTTTAGCTCACAGGCTTCTTCCTTTACTGATGTCACATTCTCCTTACATGACAGGTCCCTAGTGGGAACCTGAGCGGAAAACGGTTTATCTTCTTGTGTTCAAGCAGCAAAATATGTACAGAAATCGAAATAAAAGAAATGTACAGTGCTCTTGTGGCGTTTCTGTAGTGTAGTGGTTATCACGTTCGCCTAACACGCGAAAGTTCCTCGGTTCGAGACCGAGCAGAAACAATGCATTGCTTTTGACGCAGGCCACTTGATTGCCGTTCATGTGAAGCATGCTTCTTGCACTTATGGGGTCACCCGTAATAGTCCTGATCAGTTATTTTAGCTGACCTGGTTCTGTGTTGCAGTGGTTTTTACGTTCACATCACATGTGAAAGGCCCAGGTTCGTAACTGGGCAAAATCAGACCGAAACCGAACAAGAACCTTATATTGCTTTTGACCAAAATCAAGACAAATGTCATTCCTGAAACATAAGTACAAATCTTGCGCGGTCTTCTTATAAACCAGCGCCAGATTGACGACATCAGCAGGTGCTGTCCTCGTTTCTGTAGTGTAGTGGTTATCACGTTCGCCTAACACGCGAAAGGTCCACGGATCGAAACCGAGCAGAAACAATATACAGATTTTAAAGTAAAGCAGATCAAATGCCTTTCGTGTGCAACGTAGTTGTACTCCATATCGGCGTAATTGAAAGCATCTGGAATTGTCAATTTCAGCCTCTCTTAGCTCACAGGCTTCTTCCTTACTGATGTCACATTCTCCTTACATGACAGGTCCCTAGTGGGAACCTGAGCGGAAAAGGTTATCTTCTGTGTTCAAGCAGCAAATATGTACAGAAATCGAAATAAAAGAAATGTACAGTGCTCTTGTGGCGTTTCTGTAGTGTAGTGGTTATCACGTTCGCCTAACACGCGAAAGGTCCTCGGTTCGAGACCGAGCAGAAACAGAAACATGCATTGCTTTGACGCAGGCCACTTGATTGCCGTTCATGTGAAGCATTGCTTCTTGCACTTATGGGGTCACCCGTAATAGTCCTGATCAGTTATTTAGCTGACCTGGTTTCTGTGTTGCAGTGGTTTTACGTTCACATCACATGTGAAAGGGCAGGTTCGTAACTGGGCAAAATCAGCCCGAAACCGAACAAGAACCTATATTGCTTTGACCAAAATCAAGACAAATGTCATTCCTGAAAAAGCGTACAAATCTTGCGCGGTTCTTCTTATAAAACAGCGCGAGATGTGACGACATCAGCCAGTAGTCCTGTTTCTGTAGACTGTAGTGGTTATCACGTTCGCCTCCCACGGCGAA
>VCII01000465.1:0-49820 GCA_006030095.1 Triplophysa siluroides
TTTACAGAGAAAATCACTGGAAAGAACAATGAAAATAAAAGTTACATTTAGACCAGTAGAAATCAAAAATAACTTGAACACAATAATGATTAAAAAAAATACTAAAGCTGACACCATTGGATTTAAATGCAAACTAAATGCCCATTAGAGAGAAAAACTTGTTCTTTTGGTTTTATTGCACACAAATGCTATTCTCGTTGCATCAAAACATTTCCTGTCTGGAGCTCGAGAACCACATCAAAACCACCTTCATTTGTGTTCTGAAGATGATGGAGGACTTGAGGAGGACTTGTGTTTTTTCGAATGACTTGACAGTGATGAGATAATGACATCATGTTCATTCTGTGTTGGAGAACACCTTTAATACTGAAATGTTATTGTTTGGCCTAAAATATAACCCAAAAGTTTCTGGGAACTCCTCAGTGTGTTGACACAAAGGTTCATCATGTGACCAAAACTAACACATGTGAAGAAGAGTTTTTTACCAACTTAAATCAAGTCAACATTGTGATTCATTTAAATTTAAATAAAAAAGTCTTTATCACAACACATTTCTTCACTTTATTCTCATATGTACTTTGTCATGTAGCCCACACGTGGAATCATTTCACTAAAATAAATAAACACTGTCAAACTCATGCACGTGTATCCTCATACAAATAACAGCACGCAGCCGGTGTAAAAAACATTGTAGAGAGACCTCTAGTGTTCATATCGTATAAAGTGCCTAAGGACTGTAAAAAATCTATGAGTTCACATAATAAATGTACATGTTTAAGGATTAAGCACATTCATCATTAATCATCATTTTTCTTTACAAATGATATATTTTTTCTCATGTGTGGGGGGGCCGGGGGGATTATAGAGGATGAGCAGATGCTGAACTGATGTCTGTGTTCTGACCACAGGTAGAGGAGGAGCAACTCTGAACTTTATGTTTATTTGTGGTTTTCAGACAAATACTCTACAATACATGTATATTAGTGTAGTAGCATGATTAATATTCTACTATTTGATCATTTTTTTTGTCAAAAATGAAGTATAAACTGCTGCTTGAATTTATAACAAATGCATTGCAACGGACATTATATGAGGTGAAACAAATCATTGAAATTAACCATCTGTCATATACAACTCAATGACACGTGTAAACAAATCTTATAGACTGGTATGAACCCATTTGCTGTATGTGGAAATCGTTCAAACAAAACACATTAGATAAATATTGATATAATAATAATAATCTTTAAAGAATACTGAACAACTCACATTTTTCTTAAGGTTCTTATTTGATTTGTTCAAATCTGACCTTACCACCTAAAAAGTAAACCAATATACCTGTGCATGTGCATGTGTAAGGGTGTTTTAATAGGATACATGCAGGGTTTGAATTGAGGGGGGGCTGGGGTGGTCCCGGACCCCTTATAAGCCTTAAAGGCTCCACCAAATAGTCTCAAATAATGGACTTAGGGTGTCCCTTGGTTTTTCATTAAAACAAGACCAAAAACCCAAAATAATATTTTGTCAAATAATCACACTAAAACAAAACAGTACTGTTTTTATTTGTCCAAATTTCACAAAACTAAATGACACTTTATCTGAAAATGTTATGTATGCTCAGGCGCACATCATGGTGTTCAATGACAAAACTCAACAGTTACTATCCGTCGATTTCTTTTATTTTGGGGCTGGTTAGGGGACCCCCAAAGAGTTTTAACACAATTCGAACACTGGATACATGTGCTTGCTTTTGGGAGCACAGCCTCTTTAAGGCCCTGATCAGACTAAACGCGTAATTTGCTTTGAGACGTGCCTCTTATGAATTGTTTTCTATGGCAAGCCAATGGTGTCAGAATTACGCTATAGTTTAAACGCGTTTATATCCCAACGCCGTATTTGACGCGTGAAACGCGCGAAAAGCTGTCTATAGCGCCGTATTTAATGGCGTTTTCAGGCGCCCGAAAAACACTGCCTTTTGCGGCGCTGGCTTGCCATATGACGGCGTAAAAAATGCAGTTGCACAGCGCGTGAGTTATTTACGGCGTTTTGCTTGTCGTATAATGAGCCCCCCGCTGGTTTCCACAGCCAATAAAAATGAAGTGTTCTCTTCGCATGTGTAGAGGAGGCAAGGGATAATGGAGGATAAGCTGTAAAATGAATGTTCAGATGTGGTTTGCAGCAGAAAAAGAACAACCCTGCAATCTGTACTGCAGACTACTACAGTATGCGCTTGTTTTTTCCTAAAAATTCATATTTGATGACATATGTGTATAAATACAATTTCTATTGATGTATGAGTTGTTAGAATAGGACAATATCTGGCTGAGATAAAACCATTTAAATCTCAAGAATCTGAGAGTGCATAAAAATCTAAATATTGAGAAAATGGCCTTTGAAGTTGTTTATCACGGGTACTTTAGCAGACCGTCCACTCACAAAAATAAAGTTTTTATATATATTTAAGGTTTGAAATTCACAAAATATCTTCATGGAACATCATCTTTACTTAATATCCTAATGATTGAAGACAGTAATGTATAAACTAACTGAATCTTAATAATAAAGTGTCCACATTTAAATCAGTGCAGTTGCAATCAATTATACTGTTAGGCGCACAGTTCTATCAAAAGTTCAGTTATCAAAAGATTATCTGAGTAACAATATCTCACAGTTAAATTTACTGAAGCTACAGTTTCACATTAACTCACTACTTAAGTAGCACGGGAAGATTTTAAGTAAAAGACAAAAACACATTGTTTGGGTCAAATTTATCGATTTTTCTTTCATGCCAAAAATCATTAGGATATTAAGTAAAGATCAAGTTCCGTGATGATATTTTGTACATTTCCTACCTTAAATATATCAAAACTTTATTTTTGTGAGTGGATGTCCTGACACAGTGCCCATGATGAACAACTTCAAAGGGAATTTTCTCAATATTTAGATTTTTTTGCACTCACAGATTCCAGAGTTTTAAACAGTTGTATCTCAGCAAGATATTGTCCTATTACAGCAACTCATACATTAAAAGAAAGCTTATCATCCTTCAGATTATGAAAAAATCTAAATTTTGTAAAAATTACCCTATAAGACTGGTTTTGTTGTCCAGTGTCATATTTATCATAAATAATATGCATGGTATACAAAATAAACAGAATATAACAGAACGCAAGCATGACAGTATTTATTAAAATTAATCAATATTTACTCTAAATATATCTTAATAATTAACTGAATTAACAACAGGTTAAATTATATTCCAGACCGGGAAAAATATCTATAAACAGATCAGCTGTCTGGGCATGTGCGTGCGAAACCGAAAGTAAATAATAAAACGCGCATCACTAAGACATAATAACAAGTTGACTTACTTCTTTCTTCAGTGACTATTACCTTGAGGAAACACTTCTGCAAAACGATCGGATGATGAAAATATAAACTTAAATATGAACTATAAACTGCCGGAGTAGGACAGCTCAGCCTCCGCTGCAGCAACACTGACTACCGGATGGTGCTGAACTGTTACCATAGCAACGACTTCAACGTAAGAGTCCGTCTCTGAGGAGGCTTTAAACACTGACTGTCAATGGTGAGTTGAGAAATACAGCTTAAAATACCACAATCTTAATTTAAATACTAAAAGTGACATAGTCTTTTGTGTGTGTTGAGACAGACTCACAGATCACTATATACTTCGGCTTGAAGGAAATTTTAATATATTGGGGTTTGTGGTCTTTTATTTTGACTCTCAAATGTTTTCCAGCTCTTCTGTCTGTTCCTGTCATCACCAGAGTCTCTTCTCACTGTTCAGAGTGTTCAGTGATGAATGATGAGTTCATTCTGTATTTACACTTTTGCATTTTGTTTGGCTAAATGCTTCTTAGAATATGAACACAAACATTTCTTCAGATTGTGTTTGCTGTTGTGGTTTTACTGAAGCTGTGATCCGATTGGTCTTCTCTGCTGTAGTGGGTGTGGCTACTGTTGCTGTTCTGGTTTTTTTACACCAGATCCAGATGAAAATCACCATCAACTTCTAATGTCACTGTTATGCAGAATAACAGCAAATATGCATAATATGTTAAATTTAAGACCAACTCAAATTAAGCTAACATCAGCAACCAGAATGAATTGAGGCACTACGGCCCAATCAATCTTAACTTACAATTTGATGATCAAAAGACTTGAGAACAAAGTATTCCTCTTGTTGTTTTGAACAACGTTTATCAGCGTTTCTTCCGAGACTTGATAATAAAATTCATCTACAGGCTGTTGGTGCTTAGCATTTTGAATGAGGTTAACCGCAGTTCTTCTCATTTGGCGTTTGGCGGTTTGCTAACCTGTCTCGGGTGCTTCTTCCGCTTTACGAGATTGCTGGTGAACAACCCCCCAGATGAAAGATGATATCATTGGTCAGTTTTACTATCACTCATCTCCCATTGATTTACTGTATGTCAGCCAGCGGTATGCTAATTGAAGGTGCCCGACGTAAATACCTTTTCCACTTCATGTGGATAGAGTCCCCATTGATTCAGGAAGTCAAATATACATATCAAATAGAGAGTATGGACGTGTCAGAGCTGCAGTGGAGGATGATGTGGTGTATGCAGGTGTCCTGTGACTGATCAAACTCTGATTCCTCTGACTGATGGTTTGAGGACAGGAACTGAATATAAATATGCTTTTAGCTGTTTTATGACATCTGCATATCTAAATGAACCTTTTATTTAACTGTTTGTAACTTAGGGTTTATAGTTTGCAAGCATGTCTTTATCATGATCATATAATTGTTGATTGTTATTTGTAACGTTCATTGAAGATTTAAAGAAAACTATTACATGTATATCATTTATCTTTAGGTATAGCTGCTACACATATCTAAAAAATATAAGAGCAAAAAAGGATAGAAGAAGAGAGAAATTATAAAAGGATTACTATTTCATTACACTAATTACATTAATCATTACTAAATATCCTACAAATAAATAAATAAAACTTTAATAAAATCAGATGTACAAGTTAAAAACAACAAGTCAAAATGTACAAAACAAATACAAATTTACAAACTAGTGGCAGTACAAGACATTCCATAGACTTCCATTGATTTTATATCTATCCATCCATCCATCCATCCATCCATCCATCCATCCATTTTCTTCCGCTTATCCGGGGCCGGGTCGCGGGGGCAGCAGTCTAAGCAGGGATGCCCGGACTTCCCTCTCCATAGACACTTCCTCCAGCTCTTCCGGGGGGACACCGAGGCGTTCCCAGGCCAGCCGGGAGACATAGTCTTTTATAGATTTTATATCTGGTTTATGAAATATTCTATCCCTAACCCTTTCCCAACACCTAAACCCATTAAATCCCTTTTGCACAGCTTTCAAGATAAAAAATGAATGGGGGCATTTGACCCAGTAGAGCTTTAGGTTGAGCAACACCCCTGGAACAAATATTTAACTGTGTCACGAACTGCACGATAAGGATTAGGATCCAAATGCTGTGTATTAGGGGGTTATCTAAAGACAAAATCCAAACGACTGCCATAAATCCAAACACAGGTGGTCAGTCCAAACACAAACAAACATATCCACAGGGTAATGCCAGAACAGAACAGATTAATGTATGGGACATGAAAGTACAAGTGATGAGAGGTGTGCCCTCTAGTGGACTTGAGAAGGCACTCCAGCTGGTGACTGTGACACTTTGCTTTACACAGACTTCATCATTCGGGGTGCTGAAGTTCATGCTACTTTCATCATCTGTCAGAGGTTGTGATGTTTGCTGAAAAGTAAAGTATCATTATATGAAGCCCTTCATTAGCGATGATGTAAAAATTGGGAAAGTTGTTTTGTTGGCATTTTATTTGAAGATAAAACAATAAGAGCTTTATCACCTCTTTGTTTGCGTACTCAGACACAGACACAGATACAGATACAGATGATACAGATCATCAGAAGTACAAAAGGAATCACACAGAGCCACGGGACACGAGAATCTACAAGGATAAAAAGAAACAGAATTAACAGATATTCATTTCATCAACACATATAGTAGAACACACGTAGAATAATTAATATCTAAAAGACTGATGCACTTTTAACAATCAATCAGTTTTCAGCTATAGCTTGACTTAACATAAAGGTTCGGTGAATAAAAAGGACTCGGTGGGATCAGATATTTCACCCAGAAGATTTCCAGTGGCAGAGATTTTTAGCTTTAATAATTGTAAATTATCCTAAATAAGTGCAGTGTCAAGTATCGGGGGTTAAAATAAGTGCAATTCCATTCTTTCAATAATTGACAGATTGTCAAAAATAGTAAAGACAAAAACGAACACTATAAAACTTCATTAATTTATCAGATGCTTTGCAAGAAAAACCTGCCAATATTTTGCCAACAGTGGCAAACGTCCAGGTTGACCCATTTTACATTCCTTTCCATCTGGCATAATGTTTAAATAGAAACTCTTACAGATGCACATAAAGGCAGACATACAACAATAAACAATTATGAATGATAAAATAATCCACTATTTATATTATGGCTCTTTTTTACACACATATAAGATATATTAAATTTGAATTACTCACCAGTGACAGTAACCACAGTAAGATTGAAACTATTATTTGAGACTTTTTGGTTGTTGATGATCTTCAGTGTATAAAGTCCAGAGTGATTAGTTGTGGTCTCATTGATCACGAGAGCTCCGGTCTGATCATCCATATTAACTCTGTCTCTGAATCTCTTATCATCTGATAATCTGGTTATACCGGTCAGTTCATTGAGTCTTGCAACAAATGTGTTTTCAGGTCCATAAGTCCACACCATCAGATCACGACCCTGTTTAAGAACATGAGTGTACAGAATAACAGAATGTCCTTCTCTCACCGACACCGACTTCACTTCATCTGCAGAACACATAAACAGATTCACACAGATTAATGATGATGACGTTATGTGGATAAAATACAGTCTCACTGAGAATCAGTTTTTATTAATACTAATGCTTCAAACAAACTACTTCTGTATATTAACAACTCAGAACAACATATAAACATTGTGAGAAACAGCTCATTTGTAATATGACAAGTACACTTTAACAAGTAGATTGAAGCTGAATTACTCACCATAGATGATAACACTGAACCTCTTGTATGAGACTTCATTGTTGCTGCTGATATTAAGTGTATAAAGTCCAGAGAGATGATATGTGATGTGTGTGATGGTGAGATCTCCAGTCTGATCGTTCAGCTCCAGTCGGTCTCTGAATCTCTCATCATCTGAATAACTGGTGCTGTTTGCTTGTACATCGATTGTTGCAACAAGTGTGTTTTCAGGTCCATAAGTCCAGACCATCAGATCATGACTCTGTTTAAGAACATGAGTGTACAGAATAACAGAATGTCCTTCTCTCACTGACACTGACTTCACATCATCTGTAAACACACAAACAGTTTCACACAGATTACTGATGATGACGTTCTGTGGATAAAATACAGTCTCAATGAGAATCAGTTTTCTTTAATGCTTCATTTGAAATATGACTAGAACCCTTAAAACTGTGATGTATTAAGTACCTAAAAGCAATACTTGAGTAAAAGTACAAATATCTTGCCAGAAAATGACTTTGGTAGAAGTGAAAGTAACCTTTTACAACATGACTTGAGTAAAAGTCTTAAAGTAACCGATGAACTAAAGTATCTAAAGTACTTTTTATATTACATACAGTTGTGCTCAATAGTTTACACACCCCTTGCAGAATCTGGAAAAAGCTGAAACTTTTGGAAAAATAAGAGGATTTTTGAAAATGAAGCTTTATTTTTAATTGAGTCCTGCCCTGAGCAAGTTATTTCTCTAAAGATAAAGTTTACAGTAAAGAAAAATAACAGAATTTCTCAAAATAGCTCAGTGCAAAAGTTTAGACGCCCCTGATTCTTAATACTGTATGATGTCACCTAAACAATCAATGAGAGTTTTATGTTTAGTCAGAGTTGTTTAAGGGTTTCTTGTTTGTCGTGAGTCTTTAGACTGTCGAATGATCTTAAGAAAAATGATCCTGGTCCTCCACAATCTTTGCTTTTTCAGCATTTCTGTATATTTGACTCATGTCCATCAGTAACTGTATGATGTTGAGATTCATCTGTTTACATTGAGGACCATCAAGAGAACTAAAGTGTGAACTTTATGTAAACATTTCTTTAGTGAAATAACTTGCTCAGGGCAGGACTAAATTAAAAATAAACCTTCATTTTCAAAAATCCTCTTTTTCCAAAAGTTTCAGCTTTTTCCAGATTCTTTCTTGAGCACAAAAAAAATTTGTAAGTTGAAGCAAAATTTGTAGATGAATATGTTTATATTTTTAGTATAAAGATGAAAAATGGTGCTCACACAGAAATGTAAAACTTTGAGAAAGCTCTGTCTCAAGCTCAGTAGTTTTATCTGGAACAACATGTTGCCAAATTGCTAAACTATTAAATCTTTCTTTATAACTTTACTTCATATATTATCAAATTAAAATATAAAATTGAAACTGAAAAAATGCCGTTTATCTTTTAAAAGCAGTAGCACATTAAAACCTTGTGTTGAAATTAACCGCAGAGAGCACTTTTATGCACATTGAGCTTCAACCAAAGATTGGTTCAGTGTTGACAAGGTGACTGGATGCTGACTTCTCTATTTCAGAAAATCGGAGTAAAAGTTTACATTTTGTTCAGGAAATGAAGTGAGTAAAAGTAAAGACTCAAGTACAGATACTCTCAAAAAATACTTAAGTACTGTACTGAAGTATTTTTACTTTTTACATTACAACACTGCTAGAAAGTAGATTAAAGCTGAAATACTCACCATAGACGGTAACATTGAACCTCATGTTTAAGACATTTTTGTTTCTGCTGATCTTCAGTTTATAAAGTCCAGAGAGATTAGTTGTGGTCTCATCGATCACGAGAGATCCGTCTGATCTTCCAGCTTGACTCTGTCTATGAATCTCTCATCATCAGAATACATGATGCTATTGGCCTTTCCATTGAGTCTGGCAACAAATGTGTTTTCAGGTCCATAACTCCACACCATCAGATCATTTCTCTGTTTAAGAACATGAGTATCAAGAATAACAAAATGTCCCTCCATCACAGACATTGACTTCACTTCATCACCAAACACACCTGAACAACACAAACACAAATAATTTCCAGTGCACAAAAATAACATGAACATGTTCAAATGAGCTATATTAGACAACGCTATTGTCTGTAAATCACAAGACTGTACAAAAAGTGTAATCTTTCTATTCACACTAATAAAGCACCATTACAGTTTTAACAAGGTTTGGATGGAGCCAAACATAGAAAGTGTTGAAGCCTTCAGTGTTGATGAATTTCAAAAAGCATAGTTTGGAGAGAGAGATGTCATTTAACCAGTCAAACATTAAAAGTCCAGTCATTTAAGAGTAGGTCAAGTATATATATATATAGCACAAGATTCCTTTTGCAGAACAGTAAATGTGGTGTCGCAAATAAACACTTTAAAAGGTTGACATCACTGCTGAACTATGTGAATTTGTAAAGTCATGTCACTAAAAGAGAAAAACATTGTAACACTATATTAAGTGATGGATGATTGTCAAAATCGAAGACATGTTAACAAAACATTAGGAACACACTTATAAGCAATACAGGAGACAAAACAACACTTATTTTTCAACTAAAGAGAAAACGTATTTTCTTCAGGAATGATGCAAACCATTATTAAAGCGACCTTCACATGCTCTTGGAAATATGATAAATCTTACATTGTTAAACATGGCATTAGAGGGCAATTGTGTGCAACAATTCCCTCTGGAACTGATCCTTCAGATAATTCCAAGAGCACATGAAGGCAGCATTAAAACATCATTAGATGGGATTGAACTTGTATTTTCGGAATAACACGCCAAACCCTCAACTTAGACTTAATTGAGACCCAAAACATGGGATGCACTGGCATGACAGATTATTATACACAAACGTCTTCATCTTGTTGTGTTGTATTTGACTGGCGCTATATTAATCATGACATCACATTTAGGTAGATGTTGTGCTATAAACCAAAGTTTGGACATTTCAAAGCAATGTATTAATACTTATATCTGAGGGCACATTTATACAAACTGACAAACTTAAGTCATGTGAGTCTAAAAACATGAAAGGAAATCCCCACAAACAGAATTTGAACAAACTGTCATAAGAGCATAAGTCCTTTAACATTATCAACTTACCACGGGCGATCAGAAGGGACACACAGAGGAAAATCAAGCGGATGCCCATAGTGTTATCTTCTATGATGTTATGTAATTCATTTCATTAAGATTTGTTCATGTCATGTTTATGTCATAGCAGGTGATTGTCTGATCAGAGGATGGTTCAGAGAGCTGCGTTAGTAGATAAAGACAAACTGAAGTGTGTTTTTGTAAAAGAGAAAATGAAAGTGGAGTGTCAATGCTGTCGGGTTCAGTAGAACACAGCTCTGTGTAAGCTACATACAGTACAACATACATGACTATCTTCTGCCTTCCACCAGCTGACACAGCACTTCCTCTAGCTTCTGATTTGCTGACATCTTTGCATATGAAATGACCCAGTGACTGATCCTGAATCTGCTCTAAACCTAATGTTGGGGAGTAACTAACTGCTTTTAAACAGCGTAGCTTCTCCAGTAGTTAATTACTTTAAAGGAGAGGTTGTTCGAATGGTTTCACTAGATGTTAAATAAGTCTCTGGTGTCCCCAGAGTATGTTTGGGAAGTTTTAGCTCATGCACGAGAGCTGCTAGTCTCCGCCCCCTTTTCAGCAGAAAACGTGCTGTGTGAGCCTGTGATTCCAGCGACAAAACATTAAAGTATTTTTTTTTACAAACCATTCACACAGTTTTCTGAAGTGAAGATACTCGAGACAAACGCACTATTTCTCTAAGTCAAAATAATGTTACACAGAACAATCCCGTCGCATGTTTACAAGCCACACACATTGCTTTCTAATAGTGAACGGACAAACGTGTCACAGTGATATTTTATCTACTTTTAAGTTGCCGCAGGTCCCTGAGGTTAAAAAATACCGGTACTTACAATGTCTTTATTTGCAGCTTTGACTCGTTCAGTGTGGATGATGTCCATTGAAAACTAAATAAATCCATTGCTCTGTTGTCTCCCGTGAGTCTGGGAACTCCATCATATTAAGTATTAAATATTAATCTTATGTAATGAAAAATAATAAATAAACAATAATTTGATAATGGTGTTGTATTACATTTTTTTGAAGCTTCTCTTGGAACTCCATCTCTAAGAACATTCTAAAGACTACTTTAAACTAGGGCTGTCAAACGATTAATCGAGAAAAAAAGTTTGTGTTGACATAATATATGTCTGTGAAGTGTGCATACTAATCTTGAATTAATCAACACATACACATACATATATATTTAAGAAAAATATAAAACACTTTTTTATAAACGTTTATGTATTATTTCAATTATTGGTAAATATAAATAACACCTCTAAATATTTCCTAAATGTTATTGTGTTAATAAATGCAAATGAATATACACAGTACACAAACATATATTATGAAAAACTTTTGAAAAAAGTCACCTTGCTTGCTCTGCGGTTAACAATAATATTTATATTAAAAACTATTTAATTTGTTTTAACACTTTATATAATTCGCACTACATGGAAATGGCCTGGATAACATATCATATAATCTATATCGTCAATATAAAGCTTATTGAAGAAGCTTCATGTATTTAACACATCGTAAAGCAAGCTTGTCATTTTATGCGCGCAAACGGTTCGACCCTTCAGCTTGTTCTTCAAACCACCGGGATTCTTCTCATACATAATAGACCATACAGTAATAGTATTAGGCACCTAAGCTGTGTAATGAATTCAGCCTTTTAAAAGTTACTGTCTTCATGCATTAATACACGTTGTGCATGTTTTACGTCAAACGTTTTAAAATATTGTTTTCACCAATGTCCCTTCCACTGCTCCGTACCATCCACTCACAAAAATAAAGTTTAGATATATTTTAGGTAGGAAATTCACAAAATACCTTCATGGAACATGATCTTTACATAAAAGAAAAAATGATAATTTTGACCCATGCAATGTATTTTTGGTCTTTTACTGAAATGTTCCCATAAATAAGACTGGTTTTGTGATCCAGGGTCACATTTGTTCTGCTAAGCATGCCCCATGTGTGCAGTGGATAGCATGCAAAACGGTTTGGCTACATTTACTGCTGCTTTTAGATACATTTCAGAAACATTCACGCTTTCATTATTTAATCACATTTATATTTGTGTGTCTGCTTATCTGACACGTTAATAATAGCTTTTAGACAAACTCCCAAAATGTGGCAGAACATGTCTTGTCTAGTTACTGTCCTGTGTTTATTCTTATGTGTTGAATTATTTGATTATTTTGAAGCATATTTTAGCTCATTTGTTGTTTTCTCAGCGCTCACATAAAACTTTATTTATAAAAGTGGTATTTTGTGGTGTTTCATGTTGATGATGCAGGTGAAGTGAAGTCAGTGTCAGTGATGGAGGGACATTCTGTTACTCTACACACTGATACTCAACTACACACACATGATCTGATCGAGTGGATGTTTGGTGTTCAGAGTCCAGATGAGATTATAGCTGAAATCAACAGAGAAAACAATATAACATCATCTATCAGTGAGAGATTGAAGAATCACTTACAGATAGTTGATCAGACTGGATCTCTCACCATCACAAACATCACAACTCAACACACTGGACGCTATAAACTAGAGATCACCAGAAAATCTTCTGTCCTCTTCAGACACTTCAATCTGACTGTCTATGGTGAGTTGAGAAATACGCTTCAAACACCACCATCTGAATTGAAATAAAACAAAGTGACATTTTTTTGTGTGTGATTAGACAAACTCACGGATCACTTATAACTTTGGCTTTAAAGGAAATTTTGTGTATTTGGGTTTGTGGTCATTTATTTTGACTGTATTTTGTCATTTATTTGGACAAAATAAGCTCAAAAGTTTCCATCTTGTCTGTCTGTTCCTGTCATCACCAGAGTCTCTTCTCAATGTTCAAAGTGTTCAGTGATAAATGATGAGTTCATTCTGTATTTACACTTTTGCTAAATGCTTCTTAGAATATGAACACAAACATCTCTTTTATTTCTTCAGTTTGTGTTTGCTGTTGTGGTTTTACTGAAGCTGTGATCTGATTGGTCGTCTCTGCTGTAGTGGGCGTGGCTACTGTTGCTGTTCTGGTTATGACATCAGATCCAGACGAGAATGATCATCAAACTCTAATGACTCAAATATACAAAACAGGAATAATCTTCTGCTTTCTTCGAATATATTTCTGAGTTAGTTTCAAACTTTTCTCTTTGTTCAAACTTGATCTAGTATTTATGAAATAATCAAAAAGATATACAAGTGAGGGGATCAGTTGTCTTGTTTGAGTCCAAAAGGTATGAACTACTGCTCTCTTCATCTGTCTGAGGAACTTCACCATCTGATGTTTTTATGAGACCTGCTGAAAAATAAAGTGGCATTATATGAAGTCCTATTAGCAGAGATGTCACAATTGTGAGTTAAAGTTTTAGTTTGCTATGTACTGTAAACTGAAGGTAAGACTTGCCTTTATAGTGCTTTCTTTTGAGTATGTAGATGATGTTGATGATGATGAAACACAAAGCAAACACAACTGATGTTATAATGACCCTTGTGGGAGGAGAATCTACAGGAGTAAAGAGAAATCATGTAAAACTTTAATAACATCTGATGCAGCATTTTATATTCAGTCAATTTATAACTGCACTTAAGAATATAATGTTAATAATAATAGTTTTTATGATTTCTTATAGTTTACAACAATACAATGTTCATGATTCCAACTAACAAATGTGTTCAAAACAACACAGACACACTGAATCCTGTGAAGCTGCTTGATGTGCAGAATATGATGTGAAATGAATTATATAGACAAGACACACATTCAAAGACCTCACATCCAGTCAACAGAATGTATTACAACATCACATGACTCACCTGCAGACGTGTGACAGAGTTGAGTGATGTGTAGATGTTGTGTGAGGTTTGTGATGGGATTGTTGACCACACATCTGTATGTGTTTGTATCCTGATATTCCACCTCCAGAGGTAGAGAGAGTCTGATGTTGAGATCAGACACACTGATGCTGGACAATAAACTCTTTCCTTTGTACCAGGAGACGCTCACATCATGTGACGCATTCACCACTGAACACAACACACACAACATGATGATGATGAAGATGATGAAGAACATTGAGAAGAGACTCTGGAGATCACAGGAACAGACACATGAGCAGAAATAAAATGGAAAATAAATAAAAAATGATAATAAACCAATTGGCAAAAATTGCTTAAATTATGATTATTCAACAATGTGCTTAATACTTTCATAAAATAATAGAAAACATTGCATTGAAGGGATTTTTTTAAACAGGGACTGAATTTTATTATTAATAAACACACTGGCAGAACATAAATAATTTCTATTAGAATTATTGTGCATACATTAAAGGGCCCAATACTGCACTGACAGAAGTAAACTCGTGTCTCCTGCAGTTTCCTCACATGAACACTAGAGGTCTCTCTCACACAGTTGTGTAATGTTCTGACACACACTGTCACTGAAGGACTCACATCATGAAGAGTTAAATATCATTTGATGGTTTGACACACAATACGTCCTTTTAGGTACTTAAGATGTAGTATAACACATACAGTAAACTCAAAGGAGTTCAGAGTTATAACGTGTTCCCAGTTCAGATATATCTGTTATTTTAAAAGAAAGATGTTGTGTGGGATTAACTGTTGAACTGGAATATGATGGAGGTGTTTAAGGCGAAAAGTTCTCTGTTATTAAAAGTAAAACGGAATTTATGGCAAAAATGACATGAATAAATAGGACGTCGTGTGTCCGCACCAGAAGATGTCAGTAGTGCAACACCGGATGCCGCTAAACACCGAAGAAGAAGAAGAAGAAGAAGAAGAAAGAGTTTCAAGAGAAGTCTCGAGGAAGCGTCTTGTCTCCGTTATTCTTTTATAATTTTCTCATTTTTCAGGTATTTAAACACAAAACACACATTCAAGCCTAGCTGACTGTAAATATGATCGCTCGCGATATTAATGATGTAAGAATGCATTTATGTCATTTGTGTGCTTGTCACTTTAACGTCATTTGTATTCAATCGTGATTCAGAACATGGTTTGTAAAGTTTGCGCTTATTCGATTATGACTGTTTAGTTTAAATGAGTGTTAAATCTGAATTTCATACACGGCATAAGTGACTTTGATGTTTTTTGTTTGTCCAAATAGGCCAAATTGACTTGTAAATGATTAACTAACAATCTTTTCCAACATATTTTGATTGACAGGGACCAGTTCAGAGCATCTTCCTCCGACCGTTACGTCAAACTGACGTCATTAGGCTGCTCACATCATCTCTCTGTCTGACTGCATTACACGCACACGCACACGTACACACCAGAGGTTGCGCTAGAGTTCTTTATTGTCCGTCATTTTGACTGACAGGCTCGTAAAAAAATCCGTCATAATCTATTATTACCCGTCACTGTGGTGCAAGGTGCCGTTAGGCGCTAATTCGTATATTCGTGACGTCATCACTCTGTACTTGCGTCTCGGAACTTGATGTATTTTAACACAACCGAATGCCCAATAAAGCCGTTGTTATTTATATTTACTTAATGTTTATGTTCATATGTGATAAGATCTGAGAAAACCCAACACGTGATGCAAATTTATATAGACCTATTACAGTTATTGATACCATATTGTGAAGAACTTGGGGGTCTGGGTTTGCGCTAGGGGGTGTGGTGGTTGGTTTAGTCCAGTGCACCCCTATGACTTAGCTGTGGGCGGGTCTCCTCTTGAGAATCAACCGAGGATGATTGATATCACCTCAGGGTGAGGAGGACATTTAAGAGACCTGATGTGTGAGATCATACCATACCGGCTTTAGGGGAAGGGCTCAGAGAAAAGCCCAGGCGTAAAAGGAACTAAGAGACACTGACACCGAGTACCAGCGACTGGCTGGATGCTGCTACGCGTGGCGTGACGTTGACCGGGTTCACCCGCGATGTGCTGGATGTTGATGCGCGTTCTGTTGACCTAACGTACCCGCGACTGGCTCGTTTACCGCGAGGTCCGCAACCTGGGAAGTCTCGTGCGGATGTGAAAGGACATCCGGGTCTTGTTCGTTGGAGGAGAACGGGGAAGTGCCGTATTTTAAACATTATTTGTATGAGTGTATGAATGATTGTGTTTGTTTTTAGAGTTTAACTTTTATCACGGTGTGAAGTGAATATGGTGTGTTTAACTCCTGTGGTGTGCAGTGCTTTGAGTGACCACTAGAGTATAGTGTTGTGAATCATATCTGCATTTGTCAATGGCCCTGGTGACGTCATACCAAACCGTGGGTGATTGAACTTGATGCATAAGACTTATATAATGTTTCAATAAAAATAATATATTTTCCCAAAATAATCTGGTTTACTGTGTACACGTCGTTCTCCTGAGAGGTATTCTCTTTAAAAGTTTTTCCTCTTCATTGTGAGGTCAATTACAATATTCAAGCCCTTTTCAAATCAGTTTTTATTTTGCTCATCTTTGTGTATGTAACTAAAGTGATGTCTGAGGTCGACTGAAGCGCTGTGATGTTCAGGAATGGAATTTGAAAAAAACTTGTTTAAAGTTCAGTGATGAAAATAAATGCACAACAGCCCAGTATCACAAGTAGAAGTATCTTTACAGTGGTAAGAGATTTACTCTAATAACTATTTAATAGAAAAATCCGTCAATGACAGAGAATTTTGGGTTAATGCGACCTCTGGTACACACACGTACAGGAATATCTGAACCTCGACCAATCAGAGTCCTCTTCTTTGTGCTCACAGGTCTCAAAAGCTCAAAATAAAAGAATCACAATGTTGATTGATTTAACCTGGTAACAAGACCTCTCTTATATCCCTGTTTTTGTTTAGCTCACATGATGAATCAGCCACACACCAAGTAATGTGTCAGCACACTGAGGAGTTTTTTCAGGAACCTTTGGGTTCTTTTTTAGCCTTTTATAATATTTCAGTATTAAAATATACTCCATCACAAAAAGAAAATGTCATTATATTATCACTCTCAAGTTATTTCATCTCCAGAACACAAATTAAGATAGTTTTGATGAGATCCCAGAACTTCCTGACTCCCCACATAGACAGTAAAGACATCAATCTTACTTTTATGAAGTGATGGGAACCTTTTGTGTGCAATAAAACAAAAATATCAAGTTAAACCTTTTTCTCTCTTCAGCATCAGTCTATATTCAAATAACATCTAAAAGTTAAACAAAATGTCTAGATATGTTTGTATGTGCTGTTATGACACACTTTTCCTGTGGCATGTTGTGTTTTCATGACAGCAAGGCGTGTGAGGTTTTATTAAACTAAATCACAGAACTCATGTTCTAAAAGTAAATTAAAGTATGTAAAAATGTTTTAGTGAGAACAAAGATCAATGGTGTGCACTTTGATATTATTGTGGACACTCCATGGCTCCAGTGACTTTAACATGGTCTTACCCCCACGTGGATGAAAATATGCATATGACATGTAAATAATGTTGTGCGTAGTTAAACTTGGCATGGTTATCTCCATTTAGGGTTACATGGTGGAGGAGATGGTGTACACACCCTAGACGTTAAAAAGGATGCTTGACGCCACTTCCTTCCATCCTTCCATTGTGATGAATTGAGCGTAGAACGTCCGGCTGTTGACGCTGACATTCAATTCGAGTTTATTTATATAGCGCTCTTCACAATGTGCATTGTTCCACAGCAGCTTTACAGGAGCAAACAGAAAAAACAGAAAAGATAAAACACAGCACAGTGCATGTTGATTATAGAACAAGTAAGATCGTTCTTATAAATAATATCTAATTAATAGATAGCTGCAGTCTCCCGGTGAGCAAGCCAACACTGCCCTGCTGTGGCGAGGAACCCAAAACTCCAATGATTGATTAATGGAGAAAAAAACCTTGGGAGAAACCAGGCTCAGCCGGGAGGGCCAGATCCCCTCTGACGTGTCATAGCTGCTCTCAGTGACACCGAAAAAAACCCACCGAGCAAATATCCACGAGGAAGAGGAAGAGCCCACCATCAGTGACCCAGAAAGTCCCACTCGCTGAAAACCGTGCAGGTTCAACCCGGTCCCACTCCACGATCGACACCAGAAAACAGAGGAACAACCAGGGAAAATAGTAATGGCATATTGGAACCTTATTCCTCTGCTGTCTGACATCGACCACATAGCAAGGCAAAACCGGACCCACACATCCCCAGCAGATGAATCCCCCCAACCACAACCAATGAGCCCCCCCAGTCCCCACAAACACCCACCCAGGAACCTCCAATCAGGGCCACTGAATGCAGCTATAACTTCTGACATGTGATGTAAGTTTTCATTAAATACCAAGTGTAGTAGCTTCAGCATTAATGTGACAAGTACTCCATCTTTGCTCTCTGTTGGGGGTGTATTGGTCTGAGTTGGGATGGTCAGATGGTCATATTTCTCTTGGGTGCTGGTGGAATTGCCTGAGATGGAGCTGCGCGATGGTCAGTCAGTCTGCAGCTGTAGCTGGTGTAATCTTTAGGTGGGGATGGGCATATGTCGATCATCTGGACCTGGCGGGATGGGCATCCCGAGGCGGAGGCAGAAAGAGAATAAAGAGAATAATTAGCCTAGCTGCTGTTCATTAAGTATGCATCAAGTGAAAGCTTGGGTGATGTGTCTTTAATCTAGATTTAAATTGGGAGAGTGTGTCTGACCCTCGAATAGTATTAGGAAGGCTATTCCAGAGTTTAGGAGCTACGTATGAGAAAGCTCGATCCCCTTTAGTGGATTTAGTTATTCTAGGTGTTATCAAAAGTCCTGAGTTTTGCGATCTTAGAGAGCGTGATGGGTTGTAACCTGATAAAAGCTCAGTTAAGTAAGTAGGGGCTAAACCGTTTAAGGCTTTGTAAGTGATTAAAATAATTTTAAAATCAATACGATACTTAATGGGTAGCCAGTGAAGCGATGATATAACTGGGGTTATGTGATCGTATTTTCTTGACCTGGTAAGAACTCTGGCAGCTGCATTCTGAACTAACTGTAGTTTGTTTATTGATGATAAAGGACAACCACTAAGTAGAGATATGTCATGAAAAATCATGAATTTCGAGCTGGGCATGTGCAGAAGGAATCTTCAGTTGCGCCAGAGTCTGCGCAGACGTGAGCATGAAGTGTAGTGATGAATCAAGGTCCTGGCCATATTCCCTGATGACTTGATCCTAAACAATGAAATAATGTTACCACACCTAAAACCAAACTCATTAAAAAACGAGACGTGAAAGAAACCGACTAAAATAAAAGAAAACATCTTTGTAAAAAACTATTTGAAGTTTAATTTCATAGCTCCTGTCCCATTTGTTAACACGGAGAGGCCGGGTTTATGACCTGTTTACCAGCCACCAGGGGGAGACTTTTCAGGACGTGTGAGGCACCCCTGGTCTTCCTCTGTCAAGGATTTATAAAGGGAATTTTGGCGAACACTTTTATTAAACAGTAAACTTTTGTGTGTACTCAAATCTTCCTTTTTTGCATGCTCACACTTTCATTCTGATGAATTTGACATACAGTGAGGAAAATAAGTATTTGAACACCCTGCTATTTTGCATGTTCTCCCCACTTAGAAATCATGGAGGGGTCTGAAATTGTCATCGTAGGTGCATGTCCACTGTGAGAGACATAATCTATAAAAAAATCCAGAAATCACAATGTATGATTTTTTTAACTATTTTATTTGTATGATACAGCTGCAAATAAGTATTTGAACACCTGTCTATCAGCTAGAATTCTGACCCTCAAAGACCTGTTAGTCTGCCTTTAAAATGTCCACCTCCACTCCATTTATTATCCTAAATTAGATGCATCTGTTTGAGGTCGTTAGCTGCATAAAGACACCTGTCCACCCCATACATTCAGTAAGAATCCAACTACTAACATGGCCAAGACCAAAAAGCTGTCCAAAGACACTAGAGACAAAATTGTACACCTCCACAAGGCTGGAAAGGGCTACGGGGAAATTGCCAAGCAGCAAAAAGGTCCACTGTTGGAGCAATCATTAGAAAATGGAAGAAGCTAAACATGACTGTCAATCTCCCTCGGACTGGGGCTCCATGCAAGATATCACCTCGTGGGGTCTCAATGATCCTAAGAAAGGTGAGAAATCAGCCCAGAACTACACGGGAGGAGCTGGTCAATGACCTGAAAAGAGCTGGGACCACTGTTTCCAAGGTTACTGTTGGTAATACACTAAGACGTCATGGTTTGAAATCATGCATGGCACGGAAGGTTCCCCTGCTTAAACCAGCACATGTCCAGGCCCGTCTTAAGTTTGCCAATGACCATTTGGATGATCCAGAGGAGTCATGGAGAAAGTCATGTGGTCAGATGAGACCAAAATATAACTTTTTGGTCATAATTCCACTAAACGTGTTTGGAGGAAGAAGAATGATGAGTACCATCCCAAGAACACCATCCCTACTGTGAAGCATGGGGGTGGTAGCATCATGCTTTGGGGGTGTTTTTCTGCACATGGGACAGGGCGACTGCACTGTATTAAGGAGAGGATGACCGGGCCATGTATTGCGAGATTTTGGGGAACAACCTCGTTCCCTCAGTTAGAGCATTGAAGATGGGTCGAGGCTGGGTCTTCCAACATGACAATGACCCGAAGCACACAGCCAGGATAACCAAGGAGTGGCTCTGTAAGAAGCATATCAAGGTTCTGGCGTGGCCTAGCCAGTCTCCAGACCTAAACCCAATAGAGAATCTTTGCAGGGAGCTCAAACTCCGTGTTTCTCAGCGACAGGCTAGAAACCTGACTGATCTAGAGAAGATCTGTGTGGAGGAGTGGGCCAAAATCCCTCCTGCAGTGTGTGCAAACCTGGTGAAAAACTACAGGAAACGTTTGACCTCTGTAATTGCAAACAAAGGCTACTGTACCAAATATTAACATTGATTTTCTCAGGTGTTCAAATACTTATTTGCAGCTGTATCATACAAATAAATAGTTAAAAAATCATACATTGTGATTTCTGGATTTTTTTTTAGATTATGTCTCTCACAGTGGACATGCACCTACGATGACAATTTCAGACCCCTCCATGATTTCTAAGTGGGAGAACATGCAAAATAGCAGGGTGTTCAAATACTTATTTTCCTCACTGTATAAACTGAGAAGCAAGCTGACTGTCATCTACATGATATACTGAGTTTGTCAGCTACAGTCTTGTTTTGAAAACTCTTAATACAATTTTGACCATCATTAGATGAGACTGACTATACTGATATTATAGCTTGAATAACTTTATTATACATTGATTTCTACTGTAGTCTCTTTTACTTTCAAGTTCATTGTTTTTTGCATGTGATTTCTTTAGAAACGGACTGTTACTGTTTCTGTTTCTCTGTTCCCTAAATGGCATTATTTATGTTTTGAAGGTTCCTCATACTGTGTAGGGTGAATTTGTGTAATCTGGGACATTTGTTGCAATGTTGAATTCTACGATTTATTTCGATATCTATCCAACAAATTAGATCAAAACATCAGACTTTTCTGAAATCCTGGAGATGTTTTCTCACCACATCAGAAGAAAGAATGTAGATATACAGTCATGGCCAAAATTGTTGGCACCCCTGAAATTATTCCAGAAAATCAAGTATTTCTCACAGAAAAGTATTGCATTAACACATGTTTTGCTATACACATGTTTATTCCCTTTGTGTGTATTGGAACAAAACAAAAAAGAGGAGGTAAAAAAAGCAAATTTGACATAATGTCACACAAAACAGTTTGATAGTTTGAGCTTGTTTATTGAATTATTCATTGACTGATTGCTAAGTTGTTAGCGTTTTTGTTGCTATGGTACTTAATTTAAGTTGCCGTTAGCTGCTCGTTACGGCTTGACATTATAAGTTTGCACTTAAAAGCACCGGGCTAGTTGATTGCTGTTTGATCCGTGGCCCATTCAAGCCGTTCAGACTGTTTTGCTAATCGAGAAGGCGTGTTCCAGCTGTATTCTGTTCGCGCTAATCTCATCAAATACTTAAGCAGTGCCTCTGCGCTGGCGCGATAAGCGGCAGCGGTAACGTCAGCCCTCGTGTTCAGCCCCCACGTGTGAAGACCAACGAGTGTAAAGACCTGCCTACTCTACCTGTTTCATCGAAGACCGACAACCGCACTCACCATCTTACTTATCATTATTTTAACATATTCTTTGCTTTCATTACATTTTCCACTTCACACTAGCGTTTTTTGTAGTTTACCGCCCCCCAGGTCCTCTTCACGACTTCATTGAAGAGTTAGATGTGCTGCTCTCATCATTCCCGGAGGATGGCGGCCCTCTTTTTGTCTTTGGGGACTTCCACATCCACCTGGAGAAACCCTATGCTTCCGACTTCCACACCCTCACAGCCTCGTTCGACCTCACATGCCTCGTCACAGCCTGTACTCACAGATCAGGAAACCAGCTGGATCTCATCTACATCCGAAACTGCACACAGATAACATATAAGTCACACCTCTTCACATCTCAGACCACTTCTTCATCACTTTCAACATACTCCTTCCTACATGCACTACACCAACACCACCACCCATTTACTTTAGACGGAACCTTCGCTCTCTCTCCCCTAGCACACTCTCTGCTAAAGTGACATCCTCTTCCCTCCAACTTTGCATCTCTAGATGCTGACACTGCCACCGACACCTTATGCTCAACACTTACATCCTGTCTAGATAATCTTTGTCCTCTGTCCTCCAGATCAGCTCGTGCCACTCCCCCCTGCCCCTGGCTGTCTGACATCATCCGTGAACAACGGAGTACACTCAGGGCTGCTGAAAGGAAATGGCGCAAGACCAAGAATCCTGCTGACCTAGGGGACTACCAGTCATTACTCTCCTCTTTCTCTGCTAGTGTTACCACAGCTAAAATGTCTTTCTATACAACCAAGGTGAGCAATGCACCTAACACTCGACAGTTTTCAAGACATTTAACTCTCTTCTTTGCCCCCCTCCTCCCCCTCCCCCCCCTCCCACTTCATCTTTGACTGCTGAAGACTTCGCTGTGTTTTTCACTGAGAAAACATCATCAATCAGCAAACAATTCTCGGTACCTCAGACCTTGGTACACACCTCCCACACTTCAACCATCGAACTCTCCTCTTTCACCCCACTGACAGACACTGAAGTAAGCAGACTTCTCTCGAGCCACCCCACCACATGTCCCCTTGACCCAATACCCTCCGATCTCCTTCAGGCCATATCCAGCACACTCACACCTGTACTCACACACATCATCAACACCTCCCTGCTCACCGGCACTTTTCCATCCACATTCAAACAGGCCCAGGTCACACCTACTGAAGAAACCCACATTGGACCCCTCTACTCCCGACAGTTACAGACCTGTCTCTCTCCTACCATTTATTTCAAAAACACTGGAACGGGCAGCTTC
The DNA here is from genome assembly GCA_006030095.1 of Triplophysa siluroides. Lineage (NCBI taxonomy): Eukaryota > Metazoa > Chordata > Actinopteri > Cypriniformes > Nemacheilidae > Triplophysa > Triplophysa siluroides. Next base: position 23,650 of record VCII01000465.1, read on the forward strand.
AACCAGGTGTCTTCCTACCTATCCCAGAACAAACTACTGGATGACAAACAGTCTGGCTTCAAAACAAACCTCTCCACTGAGACTGCACTGCTATCGGTCACAGAAGCATTGCGGCTAGCCAAGGCGGAATCTAAATCCTCGGTCCTGATTCTACTAGACTTATCTGCAGCGTTTGACACTGTCAATCACCAGATACTTCTAGCAACCCTGTCATCGTTAGGAATCTCAGGCTCTCCTCTCCGCTGGTTCAAATCCTACCTCTCCAACAGATCCTTCAGGGTGTCATGGAGGGGCTCGCTGTCCACTGCTCACCACTTGATCACTGGGGTCCCTCAGGGATCGGTACTTGGACAGGTGCTTTTTTCCATCTACATGACATCCTTGGGACCCATCATACAGGCTCATGGCTTCTCGTATCACTGTTATGCTGACGACACCCAGATCTACATCTCGTTTCGACCAGACGATCCCACTGTAGGTGCTCGCATTACAGCTTGCCTCGAGGACATCTCCGCTTGGATGAAAGGGCATCACCTCCAGATGAACCCTGCCAAGACTGAAGTACTTGTGTTTCCGGCGCACCCCACGGTGCAACACGATCTCAACATCCATCTTGGCAATACCACAATCACTCCTTCCAAAACAGCCAGGAACCTCGGAGTCATATTTGATGAACAGCTGTCCTTCAATGATCACATTGCAAAGACAACACGGTCATGCCGATACGCCTTATTCAACATTAGAAAGGTTAGACCCTATCTCACTGAGCATGCGGCACAACTCCTTGTCCAGGCCCTGGTAATCTCAAGGTTGGACTACTGCAATGCTCTCCTTGCTGGTCTTCCTGCAAAGGCTATCAAACCGCTCCAGCTGGTTCAGAACGGCAGCACGCCTCGTCTTCCAACAGCCCAAAAGGGCTCACGTGACTCCCCTTTTCATCTCTCTTCATTGGCTTCCCGTCGAAGCCCGTATCAGATTCAAGTCACTAACGCTGGCCTACAGGACTTTCACTGGATCTGCACCTGGTTACTTTCACACCCTCCTGCACTCCTACACCCCATCAAGATCCCTGCGTTCAGCAAACCAGCCGCGTCTTATATTGCCTTCTCATAAGGACAGTAAATCGCTTTACCGCTCATTCCGCTTCACAACTCCTTCCTGGTGGAACATTCTTCCTAACTCTATCCGGTCAACCACATCTCTCAAAGCATTCAAAAAACTACTCAAAACCCAACTCTTCTGTGAATATCTGACAGAGAAATAATAAAATAAAAATAAATAAAAAACACCTCACTAACCCTTTCTCTCAACAGGTAGTGGTCTAGCTTTTGTTGAAACTAGTAACTTTATATTGTCACCTAATGTATTATGGCTCCTGTATGACATATCGCTTGTTGCTCCCTCACTCTATGTAAGTCGCTTTGGATAAAAGCGTCTGCTAAATGTAAATGTAAAACTCCAAATGGGCTGGACAAAATTATTGGCACCCTTAACTTAATATTTGGTTGCACACCCTTTGGAACAAATAATTGAAATCAATCGCTTCCTATAACCATCAATAAACTTCTTACACCTGTCAACCGGAATGTTGAACCACTCTTCCTTTGCAAACTGCTCCAGGTCTCTCATATTGGAAGGGCGCCTTTTCCCAACAGCAATTTTAAGATCTCTCCACAGGTGTTCAATGGGATTTAGATCTGGACTCATTGCTGGCCACTTCAGAACTCTCCAGCGCTTTGTTGCCATCCATTTCTGAGTGCTTTTTGAAGTATGTTTGGGTTCATTGTCCTGGAAGACCCACGATCTCGGACGCAAACCCAGCTTTCTGACACTGGGCCCTACATTGCGACCCAAAATCCTTTGGTAATGCACAGATTTCATGATGCCTTGCACACAGTCAAGGCACCCAGTGCCAGAGGCAACAAAAAAAAAAAACATCTTTGAACCTCCACCAAATTTGATTGTAGGTACGGTGTTCTTTTCCTTGTAGGCCTCATTCCGTTTTCGGTAAACAGTAGAATGATTGGCTTTACCAAAAAGCTCTATCTTGGTCTCATCTGTAAGAAGGATTTTGGTTTACTCAAAAGACTACAGTATACTTGGCAAACTGTAGTCTTGCTTTTTTATGTCTCTGTGTCAGGAGTGGAGTCTTTCTGGGTCTCCTCCAATAGCGTTTCATTTCATTTAAATGTCGACGGATAGTTCGCGCTGACACTGATGCACCTTGAGCCTGCAGGACTGCTTGATTTTCTTTGGAACTTGTTTGGGGCTGCTTATCCACCATCCGGACTATCCTGCGTTGCAACCTTTCATACATTTTTCTCTTCTGTCCACGTCCAGGGAGATTAGATAATGCCAACTTCTTGATAATGTTACGCACTGTGGACAAAGGAACATCTAGATCTCTGGAGATGGACTTGTAACCTTGAGATTGTTGATATTTTTCCACAATTTTGGTTCTTAAGTCCTCAGACAGTTCTCTTCTCCTCTTTCTGTTGTCCATGCTTAGTGTGGCACACACAGACACACAATGCAAAGACTAAGTCAACTTCTCTCCTTTTATCTGCTTTCAGGTGTGATTTTTTTTTTTATATTGCCCACACCTGTTACTTGCCCCAGGTGAGTTTAAAGGAGCATCAAATGCTTGAAACAATCTTATTTATCCCCAATTTTGAAAGGGTGCCAATAATTTTGTCCAGCCCATTTTTGCAGTTTTGTGTGACATTATGTCACATTTACATTACATTACATTTAGTCATTTAGCAGACGCTTTTATCCAAAGCGACTTACAGGTGGGGTAGGCAATGGAAGCAATCGGGACAACATAAGTACAACAAAAGCATAAGTGTAATCAAAAAGAAGACTGGTCTCATATAACCCAACACAGTATACAGAACCATTCATTTTTTTATGTCAAATTAGCTTTTTTCCCTCCTTTTTTTGTGTTGTTCCAATACACACAAAGGGAATCAACATGTGTATAGCAATACATGAGTTAATGCAATACTTTTCTGTGAGACATACTTGATTTTCTGGAAAAATTGCAGGGGTGCCAACAATTTTGGCTATGACTGTAAATGAGATAATGATAATGAAAATCACAAATTCAGCGTCTCAGACAATGAGAATATGACATAAGATCAATAAAAAAGGATATTTAAACAGAAATGTCAGGCTTCTGAATATTATTTTCATTTCTTTTCGCTCAATATTTGTTTGGGCTCCTTTTGTATGAATTACAGCATCAATGTGGCGTGACGTCATCAGTGCTCAGGTGTAATAGAAGACCAGGTTTCTTTGATAGTGACCTTCAGGTCATCTGTATTGTTGGGTCTGGTGTCTCATCATAGATGCTCTGTGGGGTTCAGGTCAGGCGGGTTTGATGGTCAGTCAAGCGCTGTAACACTATGGTCATTGAACCAGTTTTGGGTATAATCTCTGTACATTGTGAAGGTCAGTCAGGTACTGGTACCTGAAATAGAAGCAGATGTGAACCCTGATTGGTCTTCCACATCCAGCTCTGTTGAGTCTGGAGTAATTAAGTGTTCAAGATGAAAAGTCTTAAAGTTTGAGCAGTTTAACACAGTCAACAACCACTGAGACCATATGATATAGCAACAGTTGACAACACACCACTTCTCCATTGTGTCAGCACAAAAAAACGCCATTTTTGGACTTTCCAATCAGAGGGTTTTTTCTTGTCAGTCATCATCACCCGTCTGTTAGTTGTTTTACTGGTCATACTTGTTAAGTAAAGATAAGGCGGGCAAGTTTCAACATGACATTCTTAGCAAAGGTTATCATGAAACCTGTGATTATCAAACTATGTGTTCCTTAAAATACTTGAGGTACTCATGTCATGGCCATGACAAGCATTCATTAGTATTGTATGTGATATATAACACAGTCAAGTGAGAAAAATATAACACTGCAGTAGTTCGCAACAAACAACACTGTGAGATAAACAAAAGCAGGTTTTCTGCTTCTTTCAGAAAAAATAAAACTATCCTGGAACACGATTGACTTTCTTGAAGTTTCCATGATTTAAGCACATGTGAAGGGTCAGCGACTGCTCATCTCTGTCTCTGTGGTCTGTATCTGATCATAAAACCATGCTCATCTAGTTTAATACACACAGTGGTCTGAACAGTCTTGTTATGGCAACACAATGTATGTTGTGTGTCCACACAGAGAGTCTTTAACAGTTCTTGGTTAATTTGTCATCATCATTATTGCACAATGTAATTATAAAAGGGTCCATGTTTCCATTTAAAGGCAGGATTTCTGATTTCTCTAAGCGGTTATTGATGTTCTAAACACCAAAACAGACACACCTAATCTCCCTTCTTTCACTTTCATCAGCACTCGGCTCGACTTATATACTTCCTGTGCACCTTACTGCTGATCGGCTACAAGGCCCAACTTTGTCTTAACAAGCATAATTCAAAAATATTACACCCCACCTTTAAGGTTTTGATAAGGATGACTTATGTTCTTCATGACAGCTGTGATCTGAATGGCTTTACTGTACCTTTATGTTACACACTGTGTGCAGCGTTGCTTTACTGTACCTTTATGTTACACACTGTGTGCAGCGTTGCATGAACATGTTTGTGTAGTGAGAGAATGTGCATCAGTGCTTCAGGTGATGTGTGTACCCGCCCTGACAGGTAGAGACAAAGAACATATTGAGTGATGAGAAAGAGAAAGTAAGAAATGTCCAGGACCTTTGAACAGAAATGTCACCTGAACACTTCTTCAGTTGTGCTGACTTAAAACTAATCTTTGATTCGGGTTGTTTGTAATCAGATTATTTCATCCTCTTTCTTCTTTAAAATGGATTTCTTTAACATGGTCCCTTTGTGTGTTTGTTTAGGACAAGCACACCAACATGAATAATGAATAACAGAGTTTTATCACTCTTTGTGTTTGTGTTTGTTTAGGATAATCACAACAACATGAATAATTCAAAAGATCTAGTGACCGCAGACAGAGTTTTATCACTCTTTGTGTTTTTATAACTCTTTATAGTTAAGACCTCTGACCTCTCTGAGGTCTGTAGAAGTCCACATTTGCATGGCCACATTCAAACTTCAAATTTGAATGTTAAAACAAAACATTGCCTTCAACAGCCCCATGACACAAACACACTTAATTTCCAGAAGGCTGGAAGGTTTTCTGTAACTGGAGACATAAGTGAGTGAAAGATATTTGGAAGAATGTGTATACCTGTTGAACACAGAAGATATTTTGAAGAATGTAGGACAGCAAATACTTCTGGTGCGCATTTGACTCCCAATGTATTTTTTCCTACTATGGGAGTCAATGGGAGTTGATGCGTATTTATACAGATGAAAGATGACACGTATTAAAATACATTAGATTGAAATTTGTGCAGACTGACATGAAAAAAGAGGGAAATTTGTGTCAGTAAACAGTTCATAACAATGTCATGAATTACTGTGAGACTGTTGCTCGTCTACTACGTTAAAAAATTTGAAATATGTATAATATAGACAAAAAGCATTCCAGACTATGGGAGGATCACTGATCTCATGAGAGATTGGTCACGTCTACAGTAGGCACACAAGCATTAGACTAGTTCCTGTTTCTAGAATATAACTCCACTCCCTCAGCAGCCTGTTCACTAGTGTAATGAGATTGTGCTGAAGATGATTGTGTGTGTTTTAATATGTTCCTGTGGAGCAGCGGTACAGCAGTGTGTTACCAGAGTAAAAGGTCGTGGGAGAACACACATAATAATAGAATGAATAGCTTGAAAGTAACGTAAGTCTTTTTGGATAAAAGTATCTGCTGAATGCGTCAATATTAATGCAACAAATGTAAATGTACAACACAGATCTTCATCTACAGCACAATCTTGAACAAAATACATTTTGTCAACCTACATTTTTATTGTCGTCTTTTTTTTACATTTTTATAAATTTTGTCTTGATATTATTCGTGTCAGTCCTCAAGTCTTCACTATGGAATTATGTTTGATTTTTCTCTCATATCTGACTTTGATTGTGAATGGTAAGTGTATATTTTATTGCTTTATTACGTCTTTTTCAGTTGTTGGATCACAGCTGTTCATATGACACTTCAACTGGTTTTAATCGTATTTAAAGCCTTCTTGTAGATTTAAGGTCTTTTGTGCTTTTCACATTTTAATCGTCTCATTTTCTTTAAATGTTTGTGTGTTTTGTAAATATGTCATGAAACATGTCATCGGGCAGACTATGATTTGTACAATCTTTGGTTTCTAGGCACACTGTAGACAGGTTTATCTGGTTCAGTCTCTGTTTTCAGTTTGTGTTTGTTGAGATGTGGCTTGTTTTGTTGTTTAAACTATGATGAGTGACTTCACACGCACACTTATAACAGATGTTCATTTAATTTCAGCTGGTGAACAAGAATGTTTTTAAAAGACTGAAACACAGTATTGGAATAACAATATTAACACATCTGAATAAATGAAATAGTGACGTCAACAGTTTAAAATGTTCATGTGATAGCAGGGCTCACAAATACAGTAAACTGGAACACTGATGACACCAGAACATAAATCTGATACTGGGGATTGGTGCAGTCTGTGATGGACTGAGAGTCATTTAATCCACTCAGTGTTCAGTTTCAAGATTCACATGTGAACACACAGCACCATATCAAGGGCACAATTATTTCACTACATGGTTAGGTGTTAACAACAACAACATCATGGGTTTGATCCCAGGGATTGCAGACACTCAGAAACACATATACAGTATAATGCCAAATGTGTACATGTAGTGTAAATGTACATGCTGTGGCCGGAGTTCAAGTATTTGATGATACCAGATGAGTATTGTTCAAAGTATTGTTAGATTTTAAATCTATTTTCTTTGAAAGCATGGTTTTCACATGCATGTAATTATGTCCAAAGTTCTTTCCTGTTTCTTCTTCTAGCCACAATTTTCCTGTGATGGTTAAAGTGGTGTTTTTAAATCCACATACATTTATGCATTTGGCAGACGTTTTTATCCAAGTGACTTACATTGCTAGCAACACCAAGGTCATGAGTTTGATCCCAGGCATTGCACAAACTCAGAAACAAATGTGTAATGTAATGACACTGACCACTGAGCCACAGAACAACCCTCTTCTGCATTATTATTTCATGTGGTAGTAATATAGAAACTGTTTGTGTTGTTCAGGTGTGTTTGGTGGTGAAGTGAAGTCAGTGTCAGTGATGGAGGGACATTCTGTTACTCTACACACTGATACTCAACTACAGAGTCGTGATCTGATCGAGTGGATGTTTGGTGTTGAGAGTCCAGATGAGATTATAGCTGAATTCTACAGAGAAGCCGATATTACATCTATCAGTGAGAGATTGAAGAATCATGTAGAGATAGATGATCAGACTGGATCTCTCACCATCACAAACATCACAACTCAACACACTGGACTTTATCAAGTACAGATCACCAGACAAACTTCTGCCCTCTTCAGACACTTCAATCTGACCGTCTATGGTGAGTTGAGAACTCTAGTTGCTCAGTTTTCTTCAGTTTCAAACATCAAAGTTTAATAATTTGTGTGTGATAAGAACTCATAGATTATTATAAACTTTGGATGAGCATAAGTATTTGGTTTGCTGTTATTAAGTCTGATTCTTTGTGTGTTTCAGCTCGTCTGCCTGTTCCTGTCATCTCCAGAGACTCTTCTCAATGTTCTTCATCATCTTCATCATCATGTTGTTGTGTGTTGTGTTCAGTGGTGAATGTGTCACATGATGTGAGCGTCTCCTGGTACAAAGGAAAGAGTTTATTGTCCAGCATCAGTGTGTCTGATCTCAACATCAGACTCTCTCTACCTCTGGAGGTGGAATATCAGGATACAAACACATACAGATGTGTGGTCAACAATCCCATCACAAACCACACACAACATCTACACATCACTCAACTCTGTCACACGTGTGCAGGTGAGTCACATGATATTTTTGTTTATTCACTTATTCCTTTTAAATCAGACTGAAAACTTGTCCCAACCAAACGCAAAGCTCGATAACAGGTTTCTTTTCCATGTTAATCTGAGGTTTTGTCCTGACCAGCCGCGACGAGCAACAGTCGTTTCTATTTTAGAAACTGTTTCTATTTCTGCAATGTCGCGTCTGAAAGCTCCGCCCACACAAGTTCTGCACCTTATGAATATTAATCGCAAAACATGAAGACAGGATATATACATTTGATTACATACGTTTATGTAGCATTTGTCATTTCTGCAGCAGTCTATCGTTATCAGTCACCTAAGTGGTTAGCTATCACCTGCTAATGGCTAATATTCACGGGAGAAAAAGAAAGAAAGAAAGAAAGAAAGAAAGAAAGAAAGAAAGAAAAAGAAAGAAAGACCGCCACTTTCCTTGGTCTAAGGATTCAAAACACAGACTGCGCATGCTCACAATAACATCCTTGTGTGCGCAGGCACATGACATGGCTTTGCTACTCATATAATAAAATATGCTTAACACTCCCACTCAAACACATGTTTATAGCTATCTATAGTGGTAAACAAAAACAAAAATGCTGAATTTCCAAAATTAAACGTTTGACATACTGGCAGTTTTCTATAAAAACAACAACAAAAAACTTTTCTGCCCAATTTACATTACTCTCCAAACAAATACCCCTTGAACTTGTCAAACTTAGCCTTTGTCACTGGCTTGGTAAGGGCATCAGCTACCATGTCTGCAGTAGGGCAGTACAGTAGATATTATCCCTTCTGCATGTGCAGACCGTAGAAAGTGATACTTTATATCCACGTGTTTGCTTCTCTGTCTGCATACTGGGTTCTCTGATCAAGCTATCGCCCCCTGGTTGTCCTCGTATATCTTGACTGGTACATGTAGGCTATTACTATCTATCCCTTTATGTAGTTGTACAAGGTACATACTCTCTTGAGTAGTGGCTGCTAAGGCCATATCAGCTTCGCAGGTTGATAGTTGCCACCGTTGGCTGTTTCCTGCTCTTCCACGATGAAACTGGACCATTCTCAGTTAAGCTGAAACAGTATCCAGTTGTGCTCCTCCTGTCATTTCTATCAGCTGCCCAATCAGCGTCACTGTATCCCTCAAGCTGTAGGCTTCCCTCACATTTTTGGAAATGTAGTTCTTGAACCATAGCACCCTTTAAGTATCTCAGTAGGTGTTTAGCTGTAGCCCAATGCTGCTTCTTTGGTTCTGCTAGGTATTGTGATAGTTTGCTTACAACCCAGCTCAGGTCAGGTCTGGTACATCTCATAATGTATATTTAGCTCTAATACAGGTGTAGCTTTAGCGTCTGCTTGTCTATTTCTGCTTTGTGTGTAAACTTGCCCTGTGTGCATATTTCACAGTTTGATTATTATCATGTTTCCCTTTTATAGACATTCCTTTAACCACCTTCTCTAATTTGGCAACATCATCAAAATTACAATGGCCAAGTTTTCTATGCCACGTTTGAATGTCATGGCAACCATACACATCAACATTTTCATCTTCTACTGTGTTAAGGTAACAGCCTATCATACACGTCCATTTTGAACTTTGTCCCATCCTTGTGGAACAGCCAGTTATCACCGTCCTTGAAGTGGACCTCGGATCCGTTGGCTGTCGCAGCTTTAACTGAAAAAATGTTTTGTGGAAACGATGGGATGTAGAGTGCTTGCTTGAGTCTCGTTCTCACATGTCGTCCCTCGCTGTCCAGCAAGTAGACTTCGGCATCTCCCCTCACCTTGCCTTCCCACTCGCCTTGGTCCCGTCGGCAAGCTCGATCATGTGGTCCTCGGGTCTGAAGCTCCACTGTTTTGAACTTCGTGGCGTTGATCAGGCGCCGCAGTTGACCATTAGACCCCTTCTTGTCTCTTCTTTGTGTAGGACAGTCACTCGCGTTGAAGAAGCAGAAAGATCTAGGCTCTGCCACCGTCTCTCCATCAGCTTTCTTTACATGGTCACGGCTTCGTCCTCGACCACGCCCCCTTCCTCCCTGTGGTGTGTCCCATTTTCGTTCCTCTCTTCCCTGGGATTCGTCAGGACATGTTCTGGCCATGTGTCCCCGTTTACCGCATTGATTCTGATTGGCTGAGGCCGTTATTAAACGCCCCGATTTATAACGGCTGTCCGAATGACATAACCTAAATATCACTTTATTTATCTATTTTTTGAAACCTTGCCACACATATGGAATAAGGGGTTACAGTACATTTTCTGTAACCCACTGCTTCACACGCTTATTGCTTTATTACAGGTCTCACCTTCACTCATAAAGTTGTGATCTGTTGTGCAGTTGTTGGATTTCTGACGATTGTAACGGCACTTCTGATCTTCTTCATCAGCAGGAAACACAGAAAAACAAAGAAAGATTGTAAGTTATACATAAATGTTGATAAATGAAATGTAATAGTGATGAAACTAAAGTCATTATTACTGAAGCAGGTCAGACCGGTGAAGAGGAGATCACTTATGCAGAACCAAGCTTCTGTGGAAGACCAACACATAAACCGGTGAGATCATTCATGACTGATCATGTGAAGTTATTACAGTCGTTCACTCGAACCAACCTCTCTGAAGATACATCTGAATCAAACTCACAACACTAGAAGTGGTGTATTTATACATGTTATAACCACTAGGGGCTGTAAGGGTCATTGTGTCTGTTACTGAGGGAATAAGAGCGTTTGCTATGTGTGCTAATGTCAACACAAGTCTCTTATTGTTGAGTTCTAATAAAGATGTCAGAGATTTATCCTCTGGTTCTTATTTAACACTCATCGTGAAGTGAGTATACAACACTAAAGATCCTGTGATCGACATCACTGTGAAAATAAACTGGAATTTTCTGTTGCTTTTTACAGATTTTTAATGTATTTTTTTAAATATGGTCAAAAAACGTAAAATTACAAGCAACCAGGGTGAAAGTGTAATTTTACAGGAAATACCCGTTATTCTGAAGTTTTATTCTGGCTCCCCAGCTTCATCCCAGCTGCCAGAAAAATTCTGTTATTGTGATAAGATTTCTTTTTTTTACAGTTTATTTTTGAAATACGGTAAAAAAATATATAATTACAGAACAAGACGACACATTTACAAGAAAAATGGAGAAAACTACTTAATATCTATCCTTGTATCCTATAATTTTACAGAAAAAATCTTTCCTGTATATTTCCGTCTTCTGGTTTATATATATATATATATATATACTTTTTGCAGATTTAAAAAAAAATGTTTTACATTAAATTCAACAGAAGTAGTGATGGTGTCACCCTCCCTCTGAACACACACAAGTAAAGTTTCTGTTTTTACAATAAACTGTCTTGTGTTGATGAACACAAAGTCTCAGTCTGTTCAAACGGTTAAAGAAGGGATTATTTTATAAAAGAAGATCTTTTGAAATGAAAATGACCTGCTGTTTTCTTCCTCTCACTGGTCTCTTGTCTGTTTTCTTCCAGGAATCTGAGATGAGAGGTGCTTTTCACATATTAAAGCATTTCAACTAAATAAATTAAAATCAAATTGACTGAATTCAGTGTTTAAAACAGTGATGTATTTGACTTTTCATTCACTATTGATAACATTTCTATCAGGAAACCCACACAAGTCCGTGTTTAAGTGAAATGCAGTGGTGTGTTATTGTGACCTCTAGTGGTGAGATGATGAAACTGATGTCTGACGTCAGGAGACTGTGGGTCACCTAATAAAACCTGTCCAGATTAAAATATCATTATACACAAATCATTAAGAATATATAAAATAAATAAATATAAATAAAATAATCGTACTGTCTGTGTTTAGCCTACATGTGTTCAAATGTAAATGTAAAACATCAAACCAGGGTCTCTGTTGTAAGACCCCAAACACCCAGTGACTGCTGGATACAACACTGATGATGTGTCCAAGCTCGTGCATCAGAAGATGTTTCTGTAAACTTTTAATCTACAGTGACCTCTTAGATGATAAAATATAAAAAGATGATTTTACTGAACACGAACCCTTCGTCATGACATTCTATCACCGTGTGTTAGTGACATCTGGTGTTCATCTGAGGAAACTGCAGGAGTTGATTTCACATCTTAAAAGCACAACTCTCCTCCTCTCCAGACACAACAGGCATTAAATCAATCTTGAGAAATTATTATCATGAAAACACGTTCTTCTAGGTATCTTAAGCTCTAGAATGATACGCATTGACGTCAAAAAGACTGACATCTACTGATGTAGAATAAATGTGACACAGGTCAAATGTGTGTTAAGTTCAAAGAAGAGTTTGATCTCAAAACCTTTATTTTTGGATTTAAATATTTGCAGGAAAATCGTGTCAAGATCTACTGCATTTTATTCGTGGTCAATCAAAATTGGCGTTTTATAGGAGTAGGAGAAATAAATTAGAGCAAAGTAATTTGTCTTTGCTAAAGCCCATGAACGTTAAGTGTACATATTTACAAACAAACAAAAATATATGTTTTTGGTCACTGCAGCTTTCAATGCATTTTTCAAATTAAAAACCACCCACTTTTTATGTTTGTTTGTTGTTTGTTTTTACCAAGTTCCACACGAAATAACAATTAAATGCATTTAAATATCTAATAAGTTGTCATGATCCTGTCACTAGATCAAGAGAAATATGACATGATGGGGCAGAATCATGACAAGTGATGCTCACCTTAAATCTGAATTTATCAATAAATAAATATAATACAATAAATAGTAAATAAATACATCAATACATTTAAACATAATAATAAATAAAGATAGTATCAAAATATATTATATGGGATGTAGCTGCAAACTGTATATTTACACAACAAAACAACTAGACGATGACACAATAAAACACAAGTGTGTGTAATGTAGACCTCTAGTGTTCGAGAGAGGAAACTGCAGGTGACTTTACACAGATGAGATGGAGCCCAACATTTATTTATTGATCTGAGGAGTTAATAAATGAGTGTTTCAGTCAAACTAAAGCTTTTACATGATGTTTAAAATACATTTAAATAAACCCTGGTGTGAAATTGTATTGTTTAGATTTGGTGACTTGGAATCATTGACTTTAATATAAGAGACTGAATGTCCTGCTGTGGTAAAGTGATGCTGTGGAAGATCAAATACACATCAGCTCTGACCACAGATGAAGGTTTACACGATCAGTTCAGTTGATTGTGGTTTTCAATGGAAACAATACAAACACACACACACACACACACGTCATAATAATTGTGTGGTCTAATAATATATGTTACTAAGGCTTGGCACGACATTTTTGATCCAAAATACATATTTGATCACAGATAAGTGTGTGTGTGTGTGTATATCTGTCTGTCTGCGTGTTTGCGTGCGTGTGTGTCTGTTTGCGTGTGTGTGTGTTGTCTAACCACACAAGACGATCAGATGTTTTGTCTTCATTTACTGCATCTGCTTTTAAATACACGTGTCAGTATTTTTATGTGTTTTTTATGTTTTTACATTTTTAGTTTTTATGAATCAAATCACAAGCACATTGTTCAATAGATTATAAATAAATGTATATATGTGTGTGTGTGTGTGTGTGTGACTGATGGAGGAGGAGCATAAACACAAACACAATAAATCTCTCTAGTGACCTTTTGTGTGTTTAAATCTTTTGTCTCTGTAGCATAATAATCGTTTACAAAGAAAACAAAGCGTCAGGAATGTGTCAGAAGATGATTTGCGTGTGAGATGATTTGTGTTCGTGTTATTAGATGATTGTGTTCGTGTTATTAGATGATATTAGATGATTTGTGTTCGTGTTATTAGATGATTTGTATTCGTGTTATTAGATGATTTGTGTTCGTGTTATTAGATGATTTGTGTTCGTGTTATTAGATGATTTGTGTTCGTGATTTTGTGTTCGTGTTATTAGTGATTTGATGGTGTTCGTGTTATTAGATGATTTGTGTTCGTGTCGCGTGTTATTAGATGTGTTCATGTTCCGTTATTAGATGATACGTGTTCGTGTTATTAGATGATTTGATTTGTGTTCGTGTTATTCGTGTGATTATTCGATCGCCAATTCCACGTGTTCCGTGGCCGATGATTATCGTCAATGATTATTTGAACCCCGACTGGCAGGTGAAGTCTTGAGGTTCACACATTCAGTTGTTGCTCAATCAACACGCCACTCAACTCACAGGTTTTACACTGACTGATATTCTCAAACAAAATAATTTTTTTAGATGAACATGGATTGTTTTAATAATGAAGTGTATTTCAGCTTCTTCTTGTCTATTTGTGGTTTCCTGTGTGTGACATCACAGCGTTACACTTTATAGGCCAGGGGTCGGCAAGTAAGTTTGGCATCGGGCCAAAAAAAACTAATGGGCCAGAATATTGTCAAAGGATAATTTAAGAAATGAATTGATGAAAAATGCAACTACAATAGCCTACTTTAAAAAGATACTTATTGTATAATTATACATAATAGTTATATCATTATTCAAAGTAGCCTACTTTTCACAATCCTCATGTACTAAACTGCATATTTTTTTGTCTGCTATTACCTCGTGTGCAGAATGATCTTAACATTTACGCCAGCTGGATGGTGAGAGAAAATGACCTATCAAAGAGTCTAAAGAGGAAAGTTGACAGAGAAAATAGGGCACACAAAGAAGAATGGAAAGACAACTATGCAAATGTTTTGTGAATGCAAAGCGATGTGTCTTATCTGCAACAAAGTTGTTGCTGTTTGCAAAGAATATAATATAAGACGGCACCACGAGACGAAGCGGCACCTTCACAATAAAGGAAGCTGAATCTGCTATTGTTCAGGTGTTGAGGTCCTGTGTTATAAGCAAACGTTTCAATGCATCACTGTTAGTTTTTTCACACCCCATATTTCCTGACGGCTATTTCAGAAGTGTGTTTTGAGTTCAACAGACTCCTTTGAATATCTTTCTGAACTTTTCACATTAAAAGCTCTCAATTCATAAAAAAAAACATGCTGTAAAAACGTTCTCAAACTTTTATTTTGAAGGCAAATTCACTAAAGACGTTATTGTGACGGATCAATTTCAAAACAAATTCAAAATAATGTTGCTGGCGCAGGTCAGATATTATTGACAGTTTTGGGCCCCTTATTGGGGACCACTGCTATAGGCCATGGGGACGACAGGAAGGGTTTTTCGACCATGATGTACACCCCTTCATCACTACCCACAGGTTTAAATGCATTGAGGTTGCTGCTCAATGGTTAAATAGTCACATTTACGCATTTGGCAGACGCTTTTATCCAAAGGGAAGTTTGGAAGTTTTTAATAAAATAAGTTTTTGGAGTACGCCTCATATTGAGATGATCTCTTTAGATCTCATCTGGGATATCTGGTATAAAAAGTAAATAAATAGATGGATGAAAACCTGCATGATTCTTTGCTGTGTGTTTGACTACTGGAAGCATAATGTCATTCATTCTTGTCTTCAGGACTTGACTTAAACTGAACCCATCTCTGTTTCAAGACTCCCACTCACAGTGTCTAATAGTAGAAAGTAGAGATGTTCTCAGTCATCATCATCAGGAAGTGAAGACTTCAGTCAGTGGCACACAACACTAACAGAGTGATGATGGACAAATAATACATTCAACTGACCGATAAACAACAATCAATGATGAAAAACAATCATCGCATCCCTCAGATGCTATAAACAAACTTAATTGCAATAATTTAACTTTTAATACTAAAACTTTGAATAGTGCATCAATGTAACTTTAAGTCGTTTAAAATAGACAAAACAACAATGAATAGTTGTGTGACTGTTGTTTTGTTTTAAAATGGTGGACATTGAAGTCTAAAAGTTGAAGATCCACCAACAAACAGATGAGTGAGTCACAGTGAAACTGCTGTGGTCTCATCACACATGTGGTCTCATCTGTTTAATGGACACACAACACGTCTATTAATGTGTTTGTGGTCAGTTTGTGTGCTTGTTGTTTTCTGGAGAAAAGTTACTTATTTTCCACTGATATCTTTATGCACTTCACTCCAAACTCATCTACTGACACAGGTCAGAGGTCAAGCACAACCTCACACATCACAGATGACTGGCTTAAAGATAATGCAAACATGTTAATTGTTAAGTCACAAATAAAACTATAGACTGTAATAATGTGACTGAAGGTCAGAGCTGGTGATGAGGAGACAGACAAACATCATCTCTCAGAAGTCAACAGATCATAAAATCACTGAATCTGTCTCATGAGCCACAATTCTATCAACATTCAACCTCTAAACACTCAGTGATTCGCACAATTGTGTCGTTTGTGTGTTTAATTCCTCACACGTAACAGCGGAACAGTTCCTTGTGTTGTGTGTGTGATGTAGTTTCTTCCTCTCTGTCTGTCTGTGTTCACATCAGGCGCGTTCATGTGTGTGTGTGTGTTCATGTGTGTGTTAATGTGTGTGTTAATGTGTGCGTGTTCATTCATGTGTGTGTGTTCATGTGTGTGTGTGTTGACGTCTCTTCCTCTCTGTCTGTCTGTGTTCACATCAGGCGCGTTCATGTGTGTGTGTTCATGTGTGTGTGTTCATGTGTGTGCGTTCATGTGCGTGTGTTCAATTCAATTCAATTCAATTCAATTCAAGTTTATTTATATAGCGCTTTTCACAATGTGCATTTTTCCAAAGCAGCTTTACAGGAGCAAATAAGAAAACACAGCACAGTGTTTATAGAACAAGCAATCATTCTAATAGATAATATCTAATAAATTAATAAATAGATAAATAAATAGATGCAGTCTCCCGGTGAGCAAGCCAACACTGCCCTGCTGTGGCGAGGAACCAAAACTCCAATGATTGATTAATGGAGAAAAAAACCTCGGGAGAAACCAGGCTCAGCTGGGAGGGCCAGATCTCCTCTGACGTGTCATAGCTGCTCTCAGTGACCCCGACCAAGTCACCGAGCAACATCCACGAGGAAGAGGGAGAGCCCACCGCCCGCGACCCAGGCAATCCCACTCGCCGAAACCATGCACGTCCAGCCCTCCCACCCACTCCGCGATCGACACCAGAAAACAGAGGAACAACCAGAGAAAATAGTAATGGCATATTGGAACATTATTCCTCTGCTGTCTGACATCGACCACAAAGCAAGACCATCCAGACCCACACAGCCCCAACAAATAGATTTCCCACAACCAACGAGCCCCCCCCCCCCCCCACCCCACCCCCTACGAACATCAGCCCAGCAACCCCCAATCAGGGCCACTGAACTCAGCTATAACTTCAAACTGCTGACATGTGATGTAGTTTAGCATTTAATACCAAGCATTGTAACTTTTAGCATTAATGTGACAAGTAGTCCATCTTTGCTCTCGGTTGGGATAGAATGGTCTGAGCTGGGATGGTCGCCTTTCTCTTGGGTGGAAATGGAGTTGCCTTAGATGGAGCTGGGATGGTCAGTCAGTCCGCAGCAGGCGTAGTCTCTAAGTCGGGATGGGCATATGATGTCCATCTGGGCCTGGCAGAGCTTTCCCTACCTCGAGATGGGCATCCCGAGGCGAGGCAGAAAGAAATAATTAGCGTAGCTGCTGTTCATTTACTATGCATTAGTGAAAGCTTGGGTGAAAAGATGTGTCTTTAATCTAGATTTAAATTGGGAGAGTGTGTCTGACCCTTGAATAGTATCGGGAAGGCTATTCCAGAGTTTAGGTGCTACGTATGAGAAAGCTCGACCCCCTTTTGTAGATTAGTTATTCTAGGTGTTATCAAAAGTCCTGAGTTTTGCGATCTTAGAGAGTGTGATGGGTTGTAATGTGATAGAAGCTCAGTTAAGTAAGTAGGGGCTAAACCCTTTAAGGCTTTATAAGTAATTAAAAGAATTTTAAAATCAATACGATACCTAATGGGCAACCAGTGAAGAGATGATAAAATTGGGGTAATATGATCGTATTTTCTTGACCTGGTTAGGACTCTGGCGGCTGCATTTTGGACTAACTGTAGTTTGTTTATTGAAGATGCAGGACAACCACTAAGAAGAGCATTACAGTAGTCAAGTCTTGAGGTCACAAATGCATGAATAAGAGTTTCGTCAGCAACACATAAAATTTCGTAATTTGGCAACATTTCGAAGGTGGAAGAAGGCTGTTTTTGTGACATTTGAGATGTGATTTTTAAATGACAGGTTGCTGTCTAATATAACGCCTAGGTCTTTAACTGTATTTGTCGCAGTAACAGTGCAGCCTTCGATTTGTAGGTTATAATCTGATATATTCTGTTTACGAGTCTTTGGTGCTATAAGTAATATTTCTGTTTTGTTAGAGTTTAAAAGAAGGAAATTACTAGTCATCCAATGTTTCATATCTTTGATGCACTCTGCCAGTTTGGATAGCTTGAAGGAATCATCTGGTCTTGAAGAGATATATAGCTGAGTATCATCTGCATAACAGTGGAAGCTAATTCCATGTTTTCTAATAATGTTGCCGAGGGGCAGCATGTATATGGAGAAAAGCAAGGGTCCTAAAACCGATCCCTGAGGTAATCCATAGTTTACTTGCGTTAGATTAGACGATTCCCCATTTAAATGGACATATTGATATCTGTCAGATAAGTAAGATCGGAACCATTTTAGTGCCTGTCCCTGAATACCTGTATAATTTTTTAAACGATCTAAAAGTATTTTATGGTCTACAGTATCGAACGCAGCACTAAGGTCAAGCAGGACTAGGAGTGAGATGTTACTTTATCAGATGCCATAAGTAGATCGTTTTGTAATTTTAACGAGTGCAGTTTCGGTGCTATGATGCGGTCTAAATCCAGACTGAAATTTTTTTCGTGCATGTCATTATTTTGTAGGAAAGAGCACAACTGAGTGGACACTACTTTTTCTAGTATTTTAGACAAGTACGGGAGATTTGAAATCGGTCTATAGCTTCCAAGTTCACTGGGGTCTAAGTTTGGTTTTTTGATAAGAGGCTTAATGACAGCCAGTTTAAAGGGTCCTGGGACATGGCCTAGATTAATTGACGAGTTGATAATGTTATAAATGGGCTCAATTGCAACAGGTAGTAACTCTTTTAGTAATTTTGTTGGATGGGATCTAATAAGCATGTTGTCGGTTTGGATGTTGCAATAAGTTTAATTAAATCTTCCTGTTTTATAGGTGAAAAACACTGTAGCTTTTCTTTTGGGTGATGGTTGGTACTAATTCATCAGACACAGTTGGAGGTTTGGATTTTAACTACGTCGTCTCGTATTTTTTCGATTTTTTCTGTAAAAAATGTCATGAATTCATTGCTACCAAGGTGTGGCGGAATAGCCAGGTCAGGAGAAGTCTGTTTGTTTGTTAGTTTAGCAATTGTACTAAATAAAAACCTTGGATTGTTTTTATTAGTTTCTATGAGGTTACGGAGGTGCTCGGCTTTTGAGGCTTTTAGTGCCTTTTTATAACAGTTTGCACTCTCTATCCACGCAATTTTAAAGACCTCTAAATGGGTTTGTTTCCATTTGCGTTCCAGTTTACGCGTTTCTCTTTTTAGGGCGCGAGTGGTGCTATTGTACCATGGTGCTTTGATCTTCTCGTTAATCTTTTTTGACTTCATAGGCGCGACCGCTTCTAATGTATTAGAGAAAATTGTTCCCATGTTGCTGGTCATGTCATCGAGCGATTCTGTATTAATTGGCAAAGTTATTAAAGGAGTCAGATCTGGCAGATTCTTAACAAAACTATCTTTAGTAGATGAGGTGATTGTTCTACCATGTCGATAACGAGCTATACGACTGACATCTGCAGTGCGCAGTGTACATGTTATAAGATGATGATCAGTGACATCGTCGCTTTGAGGTATAATATCGATATTGGTTAGATCAGCTCCGTGAGATGAATCTTAAGTGAATCTTAATCAGTTTTTTATTCAACTTTTTTTAAAGCAAATGAATTGTCCATCTTACAGCTAAATGAAATATTATGACTCAAATCATTTACATCATGTCTGTCATCAGATTGCGATCAGTCTGTGTACCAATCAAGTCAAAAAATGTGATTATCGGCGATACGGACGATCCATAACATAAAAATGTGATTTTGTATGCGTCATAAATGACAATATTGTACTATGGAAACCATATCGTATTATTGGCATTAGGATGAATCTTTTGTCACAATTCACATGAAGAAATAACAAAAGCAGTTCATCAGAGCATCACTGGTGAAGAATCAGGATCACAGAGGGTTTGTTCATCTTCTCATGACTCCTGCACACACCACATCATCCTCCACCGCACATCTCTGAAAGATACAATGATTAAAGTTACTCATCATGAATGAAGTTACACGTACAGTCTGAAATTGTTGATTACATGAATACATGTGTGTTAAGTTCATGCAGATTTAAAAACGTGCTTACATGTCATGTTTCAAGAGAGTTGATGTAAGCTCTCTGTTGTGTAATGTTCCTTTAATTCAACGTAACGCGTCACGTGACTCAGACGAGAGCAGGACTGTGGAACTGTGCGTCAGAACAATATGGACGCGAACATGTCGTCACACGTGCGGCTTCTTCACAACTTATGAACTCTGCACATGGTCCAAGAGGCGCACACGGTATTTGTTTCTGTTGATGTGTTTTCACGTGTGTGATGTAATATCTTCTGTTTGTAACAACACGTGAAGATGTGCTGAATGGGACTAGTAGTTTAGGCTTTTATTTGTTGTAGTGAGAGAGCAAATAAAACATCTAAAAGACATCTGTATGATTCGTGGCTGTTTTTATGGATCGTGCAGCTACAGCATCATTTGATGTTTTGACACACATTACGTCTTTTTAGTTACGTAAGATGTGCTATAAACACACTGTAAACTCAAAGGAGTGATAACGTGTTCTGTGTCAGTTGGGATGTATTTGTTATTCTTAAAGATGTTATGTGGGATTAACTGTAATGGAATATGGTGGATGTGCTCAAGGCAAAAAGTATATACACGGGAATTAAAATCAAAACGGAATTTACGGCAAAAATGACTTGGAATAACTCGAGACGTCGATTACCCGCAGCAGCAGATGGCAGTAGTGCAATAATGAATCCCGTTTAAACACCAAAGAAGAAGAAGAAGAAGAGCCGCGTTATGAGAAGTCTCGAGGAAGCTTCTTGTTTCAGTTCTTCTTTCCTAATCTTCTCATTTTTCAGGTATTTAAACACACATTCCAGCCCAACTGACTGTAAACAGGATTGTACGCGATATTAATGGTGTAAGAATGCATTTATGTCATTGTGTGCTTGTCGCTTTAACGTCATTGTATTCAGTCGTGTTTCAGCACGTGGTTTGCACAGTTTGTTATTCGATTAGGACTATTGGGTTTAATGCAGTAATTTAAATACACGGATGAGTGTTAAATCTGATCATGAATCTCATTCACAGTATTAGTGTTTTATAGCAGCTGCGTGTTTGTACGAGGAGACACGTGTTTATTTATTTTTAGTTGAATGATTCCACGTGTGGGCTGCGTGAACGAAGTACAAATGTAAATAGAGCGAAGAAATGTGTTGTGGTAAAGACTTTTAATTTATTAAGCTCTATGTCATATTGTGACAGTCACACATTATACAATTAAATGTATTTTTGTATACGTATTAATAATTATTACATTAGCGTGCAAAATTACTGCATGTGTTTTCTGGTGTGTTCATTTTATTGATATTTTATTATAATTTATTTTTGTGAACTGCGCTGCTTTGGTGTTTAGACAGAGTTGATTCAGGTCTCGCTCCATTCTGCGGTGGACATCCAGCCCCGCCCACATCCAAGTGTGATGTCAGAAGCCACGCCCATACATTGGCGGGGAGCAATTGAATCTTTCATTGTTTGTTGTTTTTATCCTTAAGCACGTTTTGGAAATAATGCTGAAAGACAAACGTCCTGTTTGATCTTTGTGCTCATGAAGTTCTCAGAAGCTCCAACTAAATGAATCACAATGTTGACTTGATTTAAGCTGTAAAAACTCTTCTTCACATGTGTTAGTTTTGGTCACATGATGAACCTTTGTGTCAGCACACTGAGGAGTTCCCAGAAACTTTTGGGTTTTATTTTAGGCCAAACATTAACATTACAGTATTAAAGGTGTTCTCCAACACAGAATGAACATGATGTCATTATATCATCTCTCAAGTCATCAACAACCACAAGTCCTCCATCATCTTCTGAACACCAATTCAGGTCGTTTTGATGCGGTCCCAGAGCTTCGTGACTCCCAGACAGGAAATGTACTCTTTGAAGCGAGGAGAATACATGTTGTGTGCAATTAAACCAAAAGAACAACTTGAGCCTTTTTCTCTCTAATGCGCATCCATAAGAGCGTGCCACGCATTTAGTTTGCATTTAAATCCAGTGGTGTCAGCTTTAGTTTTTTTTGATCATTTTTGTGGTCAAGTTGTTTTTGATTTCTACTGGTCTAAATGACACTTTAATTCCATTGTTCTTTGCACGTGATTTCTCTGTAAGTAGGAGCGGTTCAGTTTCCATTTCCCTTGCCATGTGATTTATCTGTTAGTGGGAGCAGTTTCTATTTCACAGAACTCTGTACATGCATTGTTTCCATGTTTGAAAAGATTCATTGAACTATAAGCCGTTGTGATTTGCACATGAATGCAGTTTTATATTCGGAGCAATATTTCAGTTTATTTTTCAAATGCTATGAAATCATAAAGAGAGGGAACCAACTTCTATTTCAGTATTACAGTTTGTATATTATCACAGACTTTATTTTTGAGACTTTATGAAGTTTTTGGCCCGTCGTAAGAAAAAGTTACGAATAAAGCATGTATAGACAAGCAAATGAGCTGAAGAACACAAGGCATGGCACACTCCTTCTTCTCAGAGGAAACTGAAATAAAGAAAACACTATGTGGGATAATGCATAAAGACACTGATAATAAAAGTTTCTCTTGATTTAAATAATCTCTGTACATTGTGAAGGTCAGTCAAGTGCTTGTACGTGTAATAGTTTGCAAATGTGTTTGTTTGTTCTTTGAAAGAACCCCGATTGGTCTTCCACATCCAGCTCTGTTGATTCTGGAGTAAACAAGTGTTCAGGATGAAAAGTCCAAAGTTTGAGTAGTTTAACACAGTCAGCAGGTCAACAACCACTGAGATCACAAGATAGAGCAACAGTTGTCATGTGTCAGGTCACGGCAAACCAACACAACTCTTCTCCATTGTGTCCGTTTAGTGTTTTTATAAAAACGTTTGTGTTGTTTGTTTTGTGTTCCATCATTTCTTGACAGTCATCAACACCACCCAGTTGTTAGTTGTTTTACTGGTCACACTTGTTAGTTAAATATAGGACGGGCAAGTTTATACGTGTCATTTTTAGCATGTTTTCTGGTATTCCTGTAATCATAAACAACATGCTTAACATACTTCAGATGCTCATGTCATGCGTTCATTAGTACGGTATGATATGTAACGCAGTCGAGTCAGAAAATAACACACAAACAACTCGCTAAGAAAGTAGTTTTGCAGGCTAAACTAAACCAGTTTTTCAGCTCCGTTCCAAAAACGATGCGATCTCAGAACAAGATTTCCTTGAAGAGTTCATGATTTCCGTGTACGTCTGCAGGTCTCATCTGTCCTCTATATCTGCTCATAAAAGCACCGTCATCTAGTTGAATAAATGCACGGTGTCTGACCAGTCTTATGGCAACAGTATATATATTATGTGTCCACAGAGAACAGTTCATAGTCAATGCAGGACTGCTGCGTCACTGCTGATCATCGTCTCAATGTAGTTTTAATGTGTGTTTGTCATCATCATTATTGTCTGCAAGATTACAAAGCGTCTCATTTTGGGTTTTAATGATGACTTATGTCCTTCTGCACTGAGTATGGCTTTACAGTACGCTTCTTTGTGCAGCGTTGCATGAACATGTTTGTGAACCGAGATGATACGTGCCAGTTCTTCAGGCATAACCGTCATGAAGGTGCTTTGCATGAGGCTGTTATTTTATCGTTTATTTCTGTAAAGATAAAGACTTATTCATTTCTATCTTTGAACAAACTGTTGCCAACAAATTAGATAAATTTAATCTACAGTAAGTTACTGGCAAACGGCTGCCAGTAATACTGTCATTTCTACAGAGATGTTTTGCAGTGTACCGTCACTTGTACCATGTGTCACTTTGTTTGGCACAACCACAACAACATGAATAATCCAGAAGATCATCTCCAGTGACTGCAGACGGCGCCACTCCCCTCAGTGTGTTTTATAACTCTTTATGAGTTTTTATAACTCTTTTTAGTTGTTAACAATTTCTCAAAAATGCTCTTAAGAATAGTTGTAAACTTTGACTTAAGTGTCAACCATTTCTTTTATAAAGAAACTAAAAGCAACTTTCAGTCAAGTTTAAGACTGATTCTTCAGTTCTGACTCACTTAAGTGATTTAAACACTAAATTGCCGCCCTTGACCTTTTTTTCTATGTAATTTTTTAATTGAACATAATATACATCTATTATGGTATAGCCGCCCTTGACCTCTGGATCAGCCAATAGGGAGCCTGCAAGGGTGAAGTCACAGGAGCATTACACCAGACATCACTTAATTCAGACATTACGTTCTATTATACTATTATTTTTTATATATCAAGAGTTTGGTTCCAAAATGAGAAAACTCAGTTTTTGAAAATCATGTTTTTATTGTTCATCCAAGTGAATATCAATCACACTGCAGTTGGTTTGTTTTGATTTAAGCCATAATAACTGATAAAATACATCTAACTCAATAAAAACATAAGTCATTAAGGAGCCGAGACCCAGTCTTAACACTTATGAACCTTCATGAATCACTTTTTTTTCTTAAGTGTGACAATAGGAGTAAAATTGACTCTTTAGTGGCTTTATGCATACAGATGACAGATGCATAATTCATAGTGTTATGAGGAAGAGCAGCTGACAGATATGATCACGTAATTCTGGAGAAAGACGCACCCACACAAAGGCAGTTAAGTTTCTATTTCCTTGCATATCCTATAAAGGCTTGAACGGAGAACAGCGGATCGGCTTAGTCGAGGTTGTGCTGTATGATGTTCGTGTAGTTCAGTGGTTCAAGCATTACGTCACTTACCCAAGAAGTCGCGGGTTTGATTGACAGGTAATGCACCTACTGATAAGATCACAACCTACAGCACAATCTTCATAAAACAGAACTTTCTTTTTATTGTAACTTTTTACGCGACTTGTTCTGCATTGAGTCAACACCATGGACTTGTGCTTCATGTTTCTCGCTTCTCTGCCGTACTTGGTTGTGAAAGGTCAGTGGATATTTTATGGCTTCGTTGCTTTCAGCTGATTGACTTCCATCAGTTTTAATCGCATTTAAAGACGTCTTGTAGATTCAAGGTTTTATTTAAAACGCATGTGTGTGTTTTGTGCATATAAACACGTCTTCTGTCATCGGGCTAATATGTGAACGCTTTGCTTTACATCTCATTTGAGAGATGCCATAGTCCACAAAAAAGCTGTTTTATAAGCGGACTCTACACAGGACGAAACTTGGCACAATCATTTGATCTCTGGTTTAACTATTTGGGGGGCGTGGCTTGCTTTGTTGTTTTTGGAACGGCTTGCAGAAGTATCGTGTCACGGAGGGCTCTATAGTTCCAAACATTTCACTGTTTCCCAAACAAATTTGCTGCTAAATTGATCAAATACATCTCTGTACAACTGGTGGTTTATTTTAAGCATGTTTTTGAAAAAGGCTTTTCTGCATGTGTGGTTGAATGATTTTCTCTAAAGACTCCTCATGAAGTCAAATGTTATCTGCCCTCATATCAATCATATAATAAAATCTCTTACTGGCTGAAATTGTTTGTCTTGTTCATTTATCAGCGATCTTTATGGTGCATTCACTTGCAATCATTGATGATTTGTTGATAAATTACTATGTGAATGTCTTAACATAATTTAACATTGTTAGTGATGATCATAGAAGCATAAGAAACAGATGAATGCATGTATACTGCTAATGTTTTGCACATTCTGCATTTTTCCTTGTTAAATTAAACACAAAACTGATTAATATTGTGTCTCTAACACTCATCAGACAATAATTATAATGTTATAATACATTTAATCAACATAGTAATCAGTGCATATATTGTGTTGGTATTTAGTGAAATTTGATGCAAAACAGCTGCTCAAACCCACTGAAACGA
>VCII01000466.1:0-93259 GCA_006030095.1 Triplophysa siluroides
TTCCTGCTAGTCGGTTTGTTTGAGGAGCACATAAACATGCTTGGTCACTGAGTAGATATCATTAGTAAGTAGATGGCTGATATTTCAGTGATGTAAACAGCTCTGTTCCTGAGCACAAAAATGTTGTATACCAACAAAAGATGACTGTGGCTGCAATGCATCGTCATTTTGGACTACTTTTGGTATTTTTTTTAATTAAATAAATTATTGTGATTGCACTTTTCTGTCGGTCGTTTTTTCTCATACTGTACATATTTTTAAAGGTGGGATGAACTGGCCCAGCTTGTTTATTGTTTTATACTATTGTATGAGGTCTACTTATGACTTTCGCGTGTTTTTTACATAAAAAATATCAAAATCAATAAGTAATAGGCTATTTTCTACCCAGGTTTTGAGGCCAGCTCTACAACAACAGGTTTTAATGGGGGTGCCGCGTTGAAGACTTTATAAGTAAACGCCCACCGTTTGATTGGATAGCAGTTTGCGTAGTTGGAGCCTTCAGTGAATTTGGTTAGAGACGTAACGCTAGGTTAAACATAAGCACCATTAACAATTTTCGCACGGCATTCGTTTTATCTGGAGACCTCCTGTGATTTATAAATTACCTCCCCAAATCAATATTTCATGTAGTCCATTTGCACAGGATGATTTTACTCAATTTTACCGACTTATTTCCTTTACTGACATGTGATGGCAAGGCTTTGCGTATAGTTTGTATAGCCTATACTTGTATTGCATTTGATATATGACTGCACCTGTCAGCATTTGAGACCCGTGATCGCAAAAACGGACAAAAGATCACTGCGATCGCGGGTCTTAAATGTTACGAGAGTTTCCATGATAAATAAACAAACTGGAGATAACCGGTAACTTATGGATATCACCCAGCACCCGAAATAATACCAACACCTTCAAAACAGCCTCCATTATTCGCAAACGGTGGATAAAACCTTGAACAATGAAATTCCTTTCATGCCATTTTTTCGCTCTCCCTTTCTCTGCGTTCGCTTGTGGTGTCCTTCTGAGGCTTGGCCCCAGTGGTGCTGCTTGCAGCTCTTGTTATGGTTAGGTTTAGAGTAAGAGTAGGATTTGCGACTATAACATTTATTTTTATGTTAAATTGTTACTCAAATGATAATTCGCTATTAGGGTTTTAGGTTTGGGGGTAGGTTAAGGGGTCTAAAAAATAAATCGCTTATCAATTATTGAAATGCACTGATAAAATAACTTAATGCAAAGATACAAGCTTTGTTAATATTTTACTTTTTTTAGCAAAAAATACGTAGCAGTTTGTAAGTTATACATCCACATGTAATGTTTCAGCATCAATAAAAACGTACAAAATTTACGTTTTGTGTGTGTAAACTTAATGTACAAATACCTGCGTATAAGCAATGAGATCAGGCTGATAGAAGAGAATGGGTTCCGCCATTGTTCGGTTACCACATTCTTTAAAACATTGTATTTGTGTGTTCTGCAGAAGAATAAAGGCATACAGGTTGGAAATGTAAAGAGGGTGAATAAATGACGACAAAATTTTCATTTGGGGTAAATAATTCGTTTAAAACTTCTACTTTTGCAGTGTTATCGTTGCTGTTTTAGTGGATCATTAAGGTTTTTGGCAAAAGATTCAATTTAATTTTTATACAAATTGAAAACTATCTTGTAAAGGATATATGATGCAGACTTTTAGACTTTCTACTGTTGATCATTCAGCTCAATAACATCCCAAACACATATTTTTTTTATTTTCAAATGCCGCACAAAACTACACGTGACCTTAGGACAGCATAACAAATGAAACTGCACAGACTGCACCCCCTATGCCCCAATCCTCTTTTTATTAGTCTGAAATAAATGTGGCGTCTACCCTGACTAAGGTCTAATTCTCATTCCCTATAACACTGTTACATTCTACGAACGCAACAGGGCATTCAATTCCCTAAGTAAATGTCTTGAAAACAGCAGGAGAGTGAAGGATAGGAACGACACTCACATTAGAAATAATTAAGCAAATATCAATGTCTTGAATGCCCCTTTTTACCTACTGAATCATGTGTCTGTATAGGACGTGGAACGGCTATATATTTGAAATATCCTGATGGTTTTCCTTTGCTGCCTCATTTCAGATTCACCCACCCAGTCCCGTCTGTCTGGAATTCTGGCATTCACCATGGAATGAAAGCATTCTTTATGACATTTATAACAAAGAAAATAAACATTTGCCACAGAGTGCAGAGTAGTCGCAAAATATGGAAAAATGACATTAAACAAAGGAAATTAAAACATTGCTCTGAAAAAAAAGATGACCTCCAAAAAAAACAGTCATAAATAAGATTGTATTTCAGCCACATGCAGCACCAGTGAATTTCATATCACTTTGCTCAATCTTATGAATTAACACAGCATGCTTTGACTGAAGGCCACAACAACATGACAAGGTTACCGATCGCATTCAGTATATCTGAGACTCAAGACTCAAGTTTTCTTCGCAGTTAAAGTGCAACTCATGACCTTAATGAACCTATAGGATGACGTGGTGTGGATGGAGTTTTATAGTAGATATGAATGTGTTAGTGGCGCGGTGGGTCTATATATAGCAGTGGCACATATTGCACACAGACCGTCACTACCATCTGGCCCCAGAGGGTGAGGACAGAAAGATGTAGCACTACAGTGTTTCATGTGGGAAACGAGGGTGGACGGTGAGGGAATACTCAGAGAGAGAGAGAGAGAGAGAGAGAGAGAGAATCCATGCCAATATAGCACACTAATTTGGATTGACTGTAATATTAGGAGGTTGAGGGCAAAGTAAAGTCTTCATTCTTGTAAAAAATATGAGAATCAAACAGAAATAATTAAAAGCGCTGGCTGAAGAGCAGAATGTGTTAAACGAAAACTAAAAAGGGTGATATTAT
Organism: Triplophysa siluroides; assembly: GCA_006030095.1. Taxonomy (NCBI): domain Eukaryota; kingdom Metazoa; phylum Chordata; class Actinopteri; order Cypriniformes; family Nemacheilidae; genus Triplophysa; species Triplophysa siluroides. The sequence goes on from VCII01000466.1 coordinate 2,919, forward strand.
TAAATTGAGATTCCGTTAAGTAGCGAGGCATAAGTTTGGCGACGACAGACCAAGATTTGCCTTCCAACTCGTCTACTATGGGCAAATCATTGCAATGATCCCAAACTCACCCTGACGCAGGCACGATTTTATATGCGCCATAGGACACTAGTCAATATTCCCGCTGTCAATTGAAATTGGAATCCAAATTGTAGTTAGATTAAAATATTGTGTGTGCAAACACAGAAACGATGTGTTTTAAAAGAACCAAAGTAAAGTGGAAGTCAACGTAATTTGGATCGAGACCACATGGCACATAGGCTCCTACACACGTGCCCGCTCATTAAAAAGAAGGAATTATAATAGCCAGAATTGAATTACTCTCAAAACAACAATTAAAATGATTAGAAGAGAGGTAGAAGCTTGAGAAATGAAGAAATCAAAGATTTATATCTAATAATACATACTCGAGAGAGAAAAGAAGCACTGGGAGACACACACATACAGGCACACATTTTGGCACTGTACACCAAAACCTAACTGAGCAAGACCTGCCTTTGACAAGTGTTAGCCATTAAAGTCAGTTACTATGAAAGATCCTACAATTAAACATAATTAACGCCCTTGGTCTGAGGAGAGGTGTGCTTGGATTCCTCTTTCTGTCAGCCTTTGGGTTTTCAAGCAGAACAACGGTTAGCTGATTCAGTATTTGGCAAGTTTATAATAGAAACCTTAAAGCAGCAAAATTTCAACAATCTCTTAGATCAGTGGTTCTCAAACTGTGGTGCGCGTGGTGGTAGGTGACACGACAGAAATACTGTCACAGCGTTTAGACGCGAGTCTGCATCTACTCAAGGTAAATCAATGAAGCGCGTGTTGCGATGTATTTTGACGCGTCGCTTTGACAAGAGCCGCTACAGTAAAGTGTCTCTGTTTGTTATATACAGCTGTTCTCTTGATGTTAAAGTATCCGTGTATTTATTTATCTTCCGTGTTAAATATTCTTTCCACATTGTTTGTCTTCTAATATAAGTTTGTAGGCTTTCTACTTGTCTCCACAAAGTTAATAAATCCCCCATAAGAGTCCAAAAGAGTTTACGGAGCCCTGTTTACATTGCACTACAGAAAAATGTTTTGTGTCAACTATTACGGCTGACTAACTTGAAAACGTGGAAAAAACATGTTGTTTAGTTAAAACAGCTGGTAAATAAAGTGTTTGTGTTATTAATAATACATTAGAATTGGAGGACGAGGTGTAAAGAGAAAGCTCCACTATTAATTGAAGTGTTTATTCATGTGATTTTCTATGCTGGTCATTAGGTGGTACTTGGAACAACTAATTTTGTTAAAGGTACTTGATCTGAAAAGTTTGAAAACCATTGTAGATAATCTAGTGGCTTTTATAGTTTCTCGAATTATACTACACACGCACACACACACACACACAGATAAAACAGGGTTGCATACACACACTTTTTATCAGAAGACATTCCTGGTGGAAGTTACAGTATGTAATCTTTAAATGTCTTTTTTGTTGTGTCGTAGATGACATTATAATCCATGTTTGATTTGAACAACTCATTCAAATTATATCAAAGCAACATTTTACAACAACAATGCAGAAGTACACTAATTATTATTTAGACAGATAGACAGACAGGCAGGCGGAGAGAAGAATGATATTATATGATTATACGCACATATAAATGAAAAGTCAGTCGCGATGAGGACAGATGAGATGAGGATAATCACACACACAGCGTTAGCTGCATAATTGGGAGGTAATGCTCCATACAAACACAGCAATTCACTCTCTCTCATTCATAAGTTAATAACCCACAACAAATGTGTCTCCCTCTGTCTTTCCCATTTTCTGCCTCTCATACCGGCACCTCCTCTTGCAAACAGCTACGGAATCCAAGCACCTCCCTTAAAACCTACTGACTGAATCCTCTCCATTAAATCCCAGAGAAATAAAAAGGAGCCTGTTAAAGTTAATGAGATAATCTACTTCATCCCAGTTTTGGGTCATATTTTAAGCCCGATGTGAAGAGCCGCCTATGACAGATATTATGTCTTTTTAAATGAAATCGCTGGAGCGTGCACTCCCAATAGGGGGGAATGACTTTTATTTGTTCATTTGCTGTGGGATGGTCTAAGCATTCAAGTGTTTCGGCAAAGCAGCGTTGTATATTAAAGCAATAAGCCACGAGAGGCCAAGCGAACAGCGATTTTGCCACAGCTCTTAAAGGGACAGTTCACCCAAAAATCTCAATTCTGTCATCATTTACTCACTCTCAAGTTGTTCCAGATCTGTATGAATTTCTTTGTTCTGATGAACACAGAGAAAGACATCTGGAAGAATGCTTGTAACCAAACAGTTCTTGGCCACCATTGACTACCATAGTTGGGAAAATGACAATGGTAGTCAAAGGTCCCCCAGAACGGTTTACTTATCTACATTCTTCAAATATCTTTTGTGTTTAACAGAAACCAACAGGAGAAATTTCCTATTATATAGTAGTTCATTGGGTAACTGTGTCTTACCTAAGCAATGCAAGTCCATTTCTGCTTCACTACCGGTCAACAATCCAATAATGAAATCACACCACATTCAATTCTCCACTATATATAGTCCAGTCACTACAGAAGTAGCTTCTAGTTGAGTGACCGTACATCTCTTCCACAAATTTGTGTCCAGAGGCAATCTAAACTATCAGAGCCGCGTTTAGCCTCCCTCTAGAGAAATACATGGTCATTTTTAAGCAGATCGGCAAGTGTTGGCTGTAATTTGATTCCTTTTTTTTGATGTCCAAGAAAGCTGTCATTATTTTACAGGCGAAATTGGATTTGTCCCTTGATAGTCGTGTGGATAAGCACTGAGCTCATTAACGTGGATCGAAAGGCTTGGGTTAGAAATTAAGCAATCATGAGGTAATTCTGCAGACAAACACTCAAAGTCATATTTTGTCTTGCCTGATAGCTCTACTGTCTGGCACAGGAAGAGGAGATGTGTGGAAAATGTTAACATTTTGGATATGACCTGGTTAATACCTACCTTTTTAAACTGAAAGGGAGACAAGTGCTCGTGTAGAATGTATAATACTTGTAGCGACGTGTGAATAATAATGCTTGATAATGATATGTCTCTCTGAATAGATTTTTTCTTTCTATTGGTTTTAGATGGCACAGCTGAAGGCCTTCATTTCAGCAGCAAAATGTGTTTCCTCTCATCATGCGGATTTGTTTGCTCCCGGAACTCGGCTAACGTTTAAATCAAGCTGTATTACTGACAACATTTGTCTCTTGTACAAATCACATCCGTGACAAGCCTGTAAGGAACTGAAAGAGGCAGAGAAAATGGGAGGGATAGAGAGAGCATGTGAACTATGCTTGCCCGTGTTAGCAATTCATTTATTAACAAAAATTGACACTTCATATATATTAAAGGATAGTTCACCAAATTCTGTCATCATTTGTCACCATCTTGTCATTTTAAACTGTGTGACCTTCTTTCAGATAACACAAAAGAAGTTATTTTGATGAATGCTGATAACCAAACAATGGCGGTACCCGTTCACTTGTGTTGTACGGACACAAAAGCCATGCAAGTCAACGGGTACATTTTTCTAAATATCTTCTTTTGTGTTTTGCAGAAGAAGAAAGTCACACAGGTTTGAAATGACAAGAGGGTGAGTAAATAATGACAAACTTTTACTTTGGGTGAAGTATCCCTTTAATGCTACATTAAAGAACTCAGGCATGCATTCGGATTTCATCCAGTCAGATGTTACACATGCGGTACAATTTATTTTACAAGCCATAATTTACATTTCCTGACACAATAATCCCACACCATCGTAACAAACGGACTGACAGACACAGGGCAAGGGTCAGCTGTCAGACAGTTGCAAGTTCTATATCATCCATTCAGAGTCCTGCATGCCTGAGGTAGAGCTAGGGATTAACCAATCAAACAGACACAGGAAGACAAACTGCACATGGTATTTTCTCCTTTGACCCTTGAACTCCATTTAACCTTCTTACTGGTTACTATCTACACAATTCCACTTCAAACAGGACCAACTAAATAACCAGCCAGATATGAGGACTGTATACAAAGTATAAATATATATTTTAGTGATTGTTTTAACTTGAAAATAAGTGAATAACTACGTCTTATCTTTTTTCAACAAAACAAATGATTAAAATGATATTTAATTTTATATTAAAATTATATTTCAATGATGCATCAGCCTGTCATGCGCCCAGTTCAGTAGATTAATGGAAAACCCTACACACCTCTAGTGTGGTCAGAAGCATTTTTAGGCTAAAAATCCTTAAAGGGTCTTATAAAAGCTGTATTCCCTTTCGTAAATCTGTCAAATCAAGGCCTTTACGTTCTTGTTTTTTCAGAAACAGCTTCTATACCAGGCAGATGTTCAAACACAACCCAATCCTATCTGTATTCTCCAGCACTAAAAAACAAATCCAATATTGTTCGGGTCAGTGCTTAACCATTTTCACAGGAGTTGCCTCAATACTGTGGGGTGGAAAAAAAGCAATCAGACCAAATTCTGGTAAGCTAATTTGACTGTCTATCCCCTATTCCCTTGGTATATGTATATATTTCTCTCTCTCTCTCTCTCTCTCTCTCTCTATAGGAGTTGGTAAACAAACACTTATGTCCAGTTTGATTTGTTTCAGTGCTGTGCCGTTTCCCCTGGAAGAGGCAGTCATTACACTTTGACCCTGACTAACAACCGTGTTTTTCACCTGACTACAGTGTCCACACTGCCTCAGGACTGTGTTTTTGTGTTTGTGTAAAAGAGAGGGAAGCAGAAAAAATCTGAAAATGATTTGCTTGCTCTGTCAAATCTCTCTTAGGGACAGTGTGTGTGCGCGTATGTATAAATCCTCATATACTGAAGAATTATTATCCACAAAAGAACATGGCGAAAAAATGTAATGCATGTCAGGAGTTACCTAGAGCACCGCATGGCTTAACTGCTCAAGAACAACAATCTTTAATGTTGTCAGCTTTGAATGTCATCCTAACTATAGACTAGTATTTTCCTGCGAGCTCCTGACAACACTAGCGGACACATAAAAAAACCAACATATTTGATCATATTGCATATATTTTTCATTAATGCAAATGTAATTCCAGAGAAATACATGTTTTTATGTCTTTGATATGATTCGCAACTTAATACTTCACAGAGAGGGTAAGATTGTCACTCTCACAAAACATGATTCATGTTATACATTTGAAAATAATGTTACAGCCCTGCTGGAGAGAAAACAATGGCGATTTTTATTGGCACTTGGCACCCGTCAATGTTTTTTGACAAATTTTGGACCCCGAAAACACGTTGTCCTGGTGGGAAGCTTGGCAGGGTGACCAGGGTAAATGAATCTTGTAAAGCTGTGAACACGAATCAAGCTCAGAGCTTTCAAGAGTTGGAAACTAGGAATCAGTTCCGATTCAAAACCACTTCCCTAAAACATATTTTATTGATTCTGGTTCCATTAACAGTTTCCAGCTACTCCTGAATCCTCAGCATCTTTTTGTTTCATTATCCACAATGGTTGCACGCAAATAACAAGCATACAGAGCCATCAGTGTAGCCAGATTCACGATCGAATGACTTTTAATAAATGAAAAACACTCATGAATGAGTTTGAGCAGTTAATGGATTAATCGAACTCACTGAAACGCATTACTTTCCGTCGAAATTAACTTAATGTGTACTTAAGGTTTGCGAGATTTAAATCAGTGTGATTACTGACAAGTTCTTATAACAACATGAATTCTAAGATTCCTAAAACAGTTTTGTTGTAATAAATTGTATTTTATAAAAGGAAATAAATGGGACGGATGGAATCGTTAAAAAAGACATAACCCGCCTCATTAAAACCCTCACTGAACAGATTTTAAGTGTGACCTAGAGGATAAAACCACATCGTAACAAATGCAATGAAGGGACGTGTATGGGAATACGAGCAGAAATAGCTGTGGACGACTATAAAAAGAACAATTACAGCGCGTCTCTGTGGGGAGATGCTGAGAAAAATGATGCCACAGAGCAATCATCACCACCTGTATAAGCACAAATTTACTCTTCCCGTGTCATGTCTCTCCTCTGAGAAACATCTACAGGTCAGTGTCTCCGCTATACTCCCTAGAATAATGAAAATGGGTATTAAGCCGCATTGTGTTACATGCGCACGTGCAGCCTCGTAGCGGAAGGTCACAGTGACTGTAGCTGTTATAATTACCACTGAGAGTAATTAGCTTAGCTCACTCAAGGTCTTCAACCCCCCGAACACACCTTTACACTTTCAGTGGCCTGCAGTGAATGCGTGTGTGCGAGAGAAAGAGAGAGCATACAGTACATGTGTGGCACAGGTGATGTATAATCACCTCTCAGTGGAGGTGTGGAACATTACTGTCTAACATAAATGATACCTCTACACTAGACGAACATATAGAGAGAGAGAGAGAGAGAGAGAGAGAGACTCATTAACTCCTGCACACTTAATGAATTTGAAAGATGAAGTCAACTCTTCTTTTATAGATGTATATTACTCAAAGTGCCAAGGGCATCATTAAAAACTTTACCTCTTTCGTTTTCCTTTTTTTCGTTTGGTTCCCATGATGCACCGCAGTTTATCCTTATCTCCTCTTTTTCTCCTCAAAAACGTCCTTTTTTTCTCCTTCAACAACTTTGGAGAGACAGTGAGGTTGACTCTTCCTCTTTTGTGGTGTTGTGTGGGGGGGAGTGGACTTGTGTGCGTGTCTGTGAAGGTGATAAGGTACAGAATCAGTCTAAATGTGGCCAGAGGCTCTCCTCTCTCCAAGAGTGTCAGGCAGAAATGAATAATATGTACCTGTACCTCAAATACACACACATAGTTTAACAATGCAGCAGAGCAGAGATGGGTATCAAACAATTATACAGTTATAATCCTGTGGCCACTAATGTATGCAGAGACAGAAAGAAATATAAATAAAACATAGATTTTTGTATTTGATGGTGTATTTCATTTAAGAATTTTGTATTATTACAAAAAATACTTTACAAACTATTTATATTTACATTATAGGTAACCCTTCTGACACCAAAATGAAGGTTGTACAAAATTACAATCAAACTATTTTTTATCTTTTATCTTAACATTTTTTTTTAAAGACAGTCTTGTGTGTTTGAAATGACATGAGTGTGTAAATGGCGACAAAATTGTCTGTGGAGAGGTGGGCGTGGTTCAGCACGGTCTGCGGAGAGAGAGAGTGTCGGGAGAAAGACGGTGAGTAGGCAGATCAACGGTTTAGTGAAAACACCTGCCTCTCGTTCTAGTAATTGGCGAGGAGATGCTATAAAATGGATCGACAGATCCAGAGGCGGAGAGAGAGAGGCTGGGAAGACGAGTGTGTGTGCCGGAGCCAAGAGACGTTGCGTCCAAAGGACTTTACCGGAAAGAATCCACGATCCAAGAATTGTGTGGAACGATTTGAAACCCGGAAGTGGAATACCGGAAACTGAAAAATTAATTTGCGTAAGTCAAAGAATTGTTACTGTTTTCCCAGCCACGCCGACCCCGACTCCTTTCCTTCTTCCCTTATTGAACCTGTTTACATGTTGGTGCCGGAAACCGGCGGAGAAAGGCAGCAGCGCATCAGCATGCAGAAAGTCCGCCAGGATCGCCATTTGCGGAGGTAATTTCATCACTCGCTGGTCTCCACCAACAACACCACCAGGCCCTGTTGGGTCTAAGAGAAGTTCAGGAGAGCGGTTCCAGGCTCTCCTACAGACACCAAAAGGAGGACCGCGGAGTCATTCCGGAGCTGTGGGTGGGCCAGGAGAGAAGGGCGGACTGAATCGTTCGACCGCATCCCCCACCATCCCGCTGCACAAAGATGGGGCCCAGGACGAGCCGGAAGCCTTCCTAGAGCTGTTCGAAGGTCCGCGGGAGCTGTCCGGATGGCAGCAGGACGCTGGGCAGCCCCGTTGATTCCCCTGCTGACAGGCGAGGCCCAGATGGCCGCCAGCAGCTGCCAGTGGCGAATCTCCTCCGGTATGCGGACCTCAAGAAGGCGATCCTGGAGCGAGATGGGGCTGCAGTCCAGAACAGCCCGGCGGCAGCGGTTCCGGTCTCTGGAGCTTGGGGATGCGCGGTCAACCTTTCCTTCTCCTCACCAGCTCCGGATGCCTGCCGCAAATGGCTGATGGCCAACGCCAGCACCAACGACCAGATCGTCGATAAGGTGACACTGGAACAGTTCGTGGGACGGCTCCCTAGGAAGACCCGCCCAGTGGGGTCAATGTCACCGACCATCATCGCTGGCCCAGGGCCATCCAGCTGGCGGAGGATCAGTTGGTGGCAATGGGTGCCCGGGTCGGCGTACCCCCATAAAATCTTTATTCTCTTCCTATACACCCCAATCCCTTCTCTCCAGACCCTATTCCCTTTCCCAGGTCCAGGGGGAATTTCTTTCCCCGGCCAGCCCCACGTACCCGGATGTCACCGGAGATGGGCCACACGGAGCTGCCAGGTCTTCGAAGGAGCCGAAACCTGCAGGGCCAGGGCCCCAATGGCTCTTCCCCCCCGTCAGCCATCTCCTCGCCAATTCGGAGGGTCTGCCTCCTGCCGCTAGGGCGGCGGGAACTCTGGGCGCCTGCTGGCGTTGTGGGGACCCCGGACACATGATTAGGCCGACCGATGTCCCATGATGAGGTCGGCAATGATTGATCCCGGGTACCCGCGACAACGGCCGACGCTGCCCTCGGTCAAGACGGCTGTTACCAGATACCTGTGAGTATTAGGGGGGGTACATATCAGGCTTTGGTTGGATTCAGGGGTGTAACCAAACCTCAATACATCAAAGCCTGACTATTTGTGCCAAGGGATACGGGCCGTATGGTTAAGGTAAGTTTGGGTTACACGGGGATGTGGTGAACTATCCTTTGGTGCCCTTGACCATCAAATTTAAGGGGCAAAAACATAGTGTAGAGGTGGCTGTTAACGAGCACCCAACGACATCGCCTAATTTTGGGAACAAATTGTGGCCGTTATTTTCAGTATTACTGGGGCAATTATGCGCGGATGTTTCTGGCGCAACAAAAGCAATTGGGAGGGGCGGTCGCTCAGTTGGGAGAGGTTGAGCCGGGACTACTGATGACTGGCTCAGAGGGAAATAGCGCTGTGGAGAAATAAATCAATCTCCCAGGGTGATGATTTTCCTCTGGAGCAGTCTCAGGACGACTCGCAAAATGTCGTTTGATCAGGTCCGTTCCATCGGAAGGCAGCACCTCAATCCACCCGCAGCAACCAATATTCTACCCATATTTTGCTAGTTAAAAGACCGGGTTGTATCGAGTGAGGACCCAAGACACTCAGTCAAAAGCAGGATACAACCCAGTTGGTCGTACCAAAGAGCCGTCTGAAATGCTTTTCCAGGCGGCTCACTGTGAATCCAATGGCAGGGCACCTAGGTCGGCTGCAACTGTCATCGTCTAACGACCCGATTTTTTCTGGCCGGGCATTGATAGAACGTGCGCATGTGGTGGCGTCTTGTCCTGAAGGGCCAGTTGGTAAAACCCACCGGCCACCCCCCGGCACCGTTATGCCCGCTTCCACTTTATGCAGGTCCCCTTCGCGAACGATAATTGCATGGACCTGATGGGCCGTTTAGAAAACGATCCGCAAGAGGACATCGCTTTGCATTAGTCATTGTCGATTATGCAACACGATACCCTGAAGCAGTGGCGGTTACGCAATAGATCTCAGCAACCAGTGTTGGCGGACGCGCTGTTTCGATTAATCTCCCCGGGTGGTAATCCCAAAAGAGGTTCTCACCGATCAAGGCACGGCGTTATTCACGGACACTCCGCGAACTGTACGGATTATTGGGGATTAAAACGAGATTGCAGACAGCCGATCGTCTACCACCCAAAAACAGACGACTGGTCGGACGCTTTAATCGCACATTAAAAACCATGATCCGAAATTCGTTCACGAAGACGCCAAGAATTGGGATAATGGCTGGAACCCCTGTTATTTGCGGGTCGCGAGGTCCCCCAAGCCTCCACGGGGTTTTCCCCATTTGAGCTCCTCTACGGTCGTCAGCCCGCGGGGTTTTGGACGTCCTAAGAGAGGCTTGGGAGGACGGGCCTTCCGCGAGTAAAAAATCAAATTCACATGTCCTGGACCTGCGAACAAAACTCCATACACTGGGACGGCTCTCAATGGAGAATTTGTTACAGGCCCAGGGCAGACAGAGCCGACAATATAACAGGGGCGCCAGACTACGTAAATTTGCACCGGAGAGAAGGTACTTGGGACTTTCCAACGTCCAGCTCCAAATGCTCCGCCAAGGGCAAGGACCCTTTGAGCTCACACGACGAATAGGGGATCTCAATTATGAGGTAGTTCATCGGATAGGAGTGGAGCACATCAAATTTTCACCTCAACCTCCTCAAAAAATGGAGTAGAGGCGAACACCGTGATGCTGGCGACGACAGTGAGCAAGAAAGATGATCTCGGGCCGAGGTGTGCACCAAGGTGCAATCCCTCGCTCTGGCTCCAGGGGGAGATCATCTCTCGTCCTCCCAGGGTCCCGGATGATTTGCGAGATTACAAGCAGATTTGCGGTATGTTTTTTTTCGCCCCTACCCGTCACACAAATCTCATAGAGCACCACATTGAGAACAAACCAGTTGCGATGTGGTGAAGTCGTCCCATATAGACTACCTGAACCCAAAAAAATGGTGGTTCAGAGGGAATTAGAAGCGATGCTGGACATGGCGTAATAGAAGAGTCCAACAGTGATTGGGCGAGCCCGATAGTCTTAGTGCCTAAAACCGACGCGGTCCGTCCGGTTCTGTGTGGACTATCGAAAGGTGAATGCTGTATCGAAGTTCGATGCTTATCCAATGCCACGAATTGACGAATTACTTGACCGACTAGGAACGGCTCGTTTTTTATTCGACATTGGATTTGACTAAAGGACATTGGCAGATCCCTCTATCTCCCTTATCCAAAGAAAAGACAGCTTTTACCACGCCGTTCGGTTTACACCCAATTCGTTACACTTCCGTTCGGGTGTTCGGAGCCCCGGCGACCTTTCAGCGCCTTATGGACCGCATACTCCGACCGCATGCGGCATATGCCGCCGCGTATCTAGATGATATCATTTATATATATAATGACTGGGAGCGCATATGCAACACCTGAGAGCGGTCCTGGCTTCATTGAGAGGTGCGGGGCTAACGGCAACCCGAAGAAGTGTGCAGTGTGGGCGGGTAGAGGTAAGGTATCTGGGTTTCCACTTGGTCACGGGGGTGCGTCCCCAAATTAATAAGACAGCCGCGATTGCAACCGAACCCAAGACCAAAAAGGAGGTGAGGCAGTTCCTGGGGCTGGCGGGATATTACAGGCGGTTTGTACCCTTATTCGGACCTCACCAGCCCGCTGACTGACCTCACTAAAAAGGGGCACCAGATCCGTCCAATGGACGGAGCAGTGCCAGCAGGGGTTTATCCAAGTGAAGGCTGCTCTGTGTGGCGGACCGTTATTGCACTCTCCTGACTTTACTCTTCCCTTTCTCTTGCAGACCGATGCATCGGACAGGGGCGTGGGGGCAGTGTTGTCCCAGGGATAGGGGGAGAGGACCGTCCGGTGCTGTACATCAGTCGTAAGCTCTCACAGAGGGAGACGAAGTACAGCACCATCGAAAAAGAATGCCTGGCAATCAGGTGGGCGGTCCTCACCCTTCGCTATTATCTCCTGGGGCGGGAGTTTACGCTCTGTTCGGACCACGCCTCTCCAGTGGCTCCACCGCATGAAGGATACCAACGCGCGGATCATTTGGTATCTCGCATTACACACCCTTCAAATTTCAGGTGATCCACAGGCCGGGGACGCAAATGGCTGTGGCTGACTTCCTCTCCAGGAGGGGGGGGGAAGCTGCAGGCCGGATGGGGCCCGGTGGCCTGAGTCGGTGGGGGTATGTGGAGAGGGGGCGTGGTTCAGCACTTCCGCTGAGAGAGAGCGGAGAGAAAGACGGTGAGTAGGCAGATCAACGGTTTAGTGAAAACCTGCTCTCTTTCTAGTATTGGCGAGGAGACGCTATAAAACGGATCGACAGATCCAGAGGCGGAGAGAGAGAGGCTGGGAAGACGAGTGTGTGTGCCGGAGCCAAGAGACGTTGCGTCCAAAGGACTTACCGGAAAGAATCCACGATCCAGAAAGATTGTGTGGAACTCGTATTTTGAAACCCGGAAGTGAATACCCGGAAGTACTTTTTTGGTAATAAAAGATTGTTACTGTTTTCCCAGCCACGCCGACCCCGACTCCTTTCTTCTTCCCATTATTGAACCTGTTTACATTGTCATACTTAGGTGAACTGTTTCTTTAAAACATATCGAAAAAATACTCGCAAACTGGCAAGCCTAATATTTGTATCTTAAAACACACAGCCTATATTTTTTACGGCCCTAACACACAGGGTTTCTGCCAATCTCATATTAATCTTGAGTACCTATAGAGTAGTATTGCATACTTCGTATCTTCGAAGAGTATTTAGTTTGATTAAATTTATAAAAGATAGACACAGCTTTAAGATTGTTTGACGGCGCGTGCGGGGGGAGGGGTAGGCTGAACCAAAGCACCTGCGCACCCATTGTCAACAAAACACAGACATCAAGTTTCACTCACCGCATGCGGTTCATGTCCGGCATCTTTTAGCGCTGGGACGGCTCCATATATCAGTTTCAAACGATCTCCAAACCCAGCGTTAAATCCACAGTTTATATAACATTCATCACCCAAATGAAGTGAACAAACAAACACCTGAACTTCGCGAACGTATGCTCTCTCTCTCTCTCTCTCTCTCTCTCTCTTGCTTACAAGTGAAAGTGAAGTCTGCGCATGCTCCTTCTCCTGCTCTCCTTGTGGCCGTGTGCTCTTCCGGGAGAATTGTCCAATAAGGGACTAAGAAAAAGAAAAAAAACATTTTTACGAAACCTGTACGATCGCTGGGGGAGTGTATCGAGTACAGAAATAGTACGTAATACGTCCAACTCGTTTTTTGAAAAGTTGACCATGTTAAGCATGAGAAGAGAGCACGTTTAACATTTTGAAGAAGTCCAAATGCATGAAACACCGTTGCAGGGCCGCTTTAACAAATTTCTGTCCTATCAATATTTGTTTTTTAATCAAACACGGAAAACAAAAAAACTTAAATTTGTTCATTTCTCTCACAAAATAGAAAAGGAAATGATTACCCTTTTCTGAATTTTGATTAAACTGGGAAAATGAAATAATGAATATCATAAAAGGCTGTATTTTTATCCACGGGCTACAGTACATTTTCTCATGAACAGTTGCAAAGGTCACTGAAAGGGGGAGCAAAGATGCTACAAGGCTAAGGCCAGTTATAGATATGTAAGCCTTCTTTTTAATAACCTTGATCACTATTATTTACATTACAAATACAACTGATGCCACCTGAAAGGGTTTGTATTGAGGGTGGTGTCCTTAATGGACTGTCTACTAGAGGTCTGCATGCGGGACCCTATAGCAGTAAGAATACTTGTGGCGATGGATTACATAGACGGTAATGCTCGGGTTCTGTGCCTATTCCCGACATCCTTCTAACTGACCACATGTACAGCCTGATATGAGGATTGTATTATGCATGTGCTGCGTGCATGGATCAGTTCTCCGGTATAAGTTTAATTTGCATGCGTCAGCCCCCCGACAGAGCAGGCAGGTCACAGGGGGGAGGAGTTTCATCATCAAACAACACCATCAAATAACAAATAAGTGCACACATGTATTAACATAAAAAAGTGACTTTTCAAACATTTTGAAATATTCTTTTTGTTTATGGTAAGTCTGGCAAAGTGCATGCTATATGTATTTACTGCCGTCATGTACACAGCTGTCTAGTTCAGAAATATGTCCGTAAGTTGTTATTAACTATTTCATTGCTAATGATCTCATCTGCAAGTCCTGCAAATGCCAAATGATTTTAATATTTGTCTGTGTCCTGTGCATAATAATTTTGTATTTATAAACATATTCACATATAAATAAACATATATAATTTAAATTATTGTTTAATATAAATAAATACTAGGGGTGTGACGAGAGACGGGACGAGACACGTGACTGGATTCACAAGATGAGACGAGACTTTTTTAAAGAAGTCCTTAGTGATGAAATATATTGGGAAAACTGTTTTACTCACCCTAACACAAAATGCAAAAAAGAATTAGCCATAAAATCAACTTGTACTTTATGAAACGCATTATAAAATCAACTTGTACTTTATGAACACATTAAACTTCTATTTCAATGAATTAGTATATTATGCAGTAATAAACAATATGTAAACACTGCAAAATGTTTTGTCACAAACTCAAATGACAGGCAGTTATCGCACAAAAGGCGCAGCTTTTAGTAAAGAGCTGTGGTTGTCATCTCTATATGCTTTTGCATAGTGCTGGTGTAAGCAGAGGTGGCGATCACATCACACTGTCAATCCTCCTTCCTCCACTGACTGAAACCTTATAGCCTTCAGAGAAACAGTTCAAACGAAATAAAAAATCATGTTTTACGTTTACATTGCACATATGTAAGAGACGGATGATCCGTTTGTGAATGTGTTTAAAATAAATGTGAACTTGCAATTGCTATACTGTACTTGTGGTACAGGCAGCTCAGAACCGCCGTAAACACTAGTGCTTATGCGCGAGGCGCTGCAGACGCAAGAGACGCACGTGAACGTTAAAACCCATCTGTCTAGCGCGTGTTTACATAGAAAAATGGTGGGAAAGTAGCACCGCAGGATGGAAAATAATAAACGTTGTGTATGAATGGCCGGGCGGTCACTGTAGCTCACAGCAGCACGCACATACTTTGTGCAGTTATTAGCGTGTTCTGTACAGTAATAAAAACAGGTCACACCACAACAAAATGTGCACTCACACAAATGGCCCAAGTATATTTTGAGGTCGCACAGGTGAATTAAGGGAGCATATGCGACTAAATTGGTCGCAATTTAAAGCCCATCACTCCATCATGGCGCTATGACACGGACGTTGACGTCCTTCCACTAAAATCTCTGCCAGCTCTGTTACATCCGGCGCCATAGGGAACTACAGGTGCGTCCCAAATTGCACTATTCTACGCTATTTGTAGTATAAATAGTGTGAGTAGTGTTCTCACAGTGAAAATCCACTTATATAAATAAGTGCACCGCAAGTACCCGGATGATGCACTTTTTGAGCGAAAATATTCACACACTCAACGGTCGCAGTTTCGCTTACGTAGAGGAAGGGAGGCGGGGCTATCAGACGCTGCTCAAGCAAAACTCTCCTGCAGAGTGATAATGCTTCAATCTGATGGTGATAAAGTAATGTTGGACAAAACAGATGAAAACTACATTAAATGAACAATGCACAGGTATATTTTTATTCACACGCATTGTGGCATGCGATTGATGCCATTGGCGCTCGTCTGGGAAACCGATATACTTCCGGTTAGTATAAAACCGTTTAGTATTCGATTTGGGACGATACATCTGAAATTCATATACTAGATGGTTGAGTGCATAGTGCATACTTTAAATGCATCGTGTATAGTATGTCATTGGGACACAGCTAAGGCATTTCGCTTCAGGATGCACATAGGATTAGGATCAACAAGGGGAGTCTAATTATTGAAACACTTCGCCCTACGTCAATAAACAAAAAGGAGAAGCACTTCAGGCTATCAGTTTCAAAGTACATCAACAAATATGAAAAAAGCAAAGTGAACTTTTGCACTTATAAGAGGCAGGATCACAGAGGCACTTAACAATGCTCACCCGTAGTGCTGTCGGTTTGCCGAAATTTGATTGTTTCTTTCTAAATACATAGTTATCACTTGCTTGAGCGGAAGTGACCTAGCTGGCAGCGATTTTTGCAGAAGTATGTCATCGTCCCATGTGCATATACCCTATTGCGTAAGGAAACTGTGTTCTCGCAAGATCGACACATCGGATCTCGTCACACCCCTAATAAATACATGTAAATATTTCCTAAATACTGTAATATATATATATATATAGACACACCTGTATGTGTTTATAAATTCAAAATTAATATGCACAGTACTCAGACATATATTGACATATATACACAAACGTTTATTCTGGATGTGATTAATCACGATTAATAGTTTAACAGCTCTATAAAATATTTGTATGTTTATTTTGATACCTCAAAACTCAATAGCTTTTATTGTATCATTATTTCAGATTTTTTATTCATGAATCAAGATTACTCGTGTTAAGAATTCTTTCAGAGCTGGTTGGTTCAAGACTCTGTTTCAAGGGGTCTTTGGCATTCAGGTCAGACTGAAGCTTATAGTATGGCAGTATAACACGCGTGACCTTCAGGTGTGTTGAGGCTGCACAGGAGTTCTGTGACAAACGGCTGCAGTAACACCAGCACAAATGCTAAACACCTGAGAGAATAACCATCATTACATCATCACATTACACTGTCAGCATATTTCAAATACCGCTGCTGTTTCTGACACGCGCTCAGTCGCAATCATCCCGACTCCAAGCGAAACACCTGCCATCTCCACACAGCAACACCATTAAATGTGTGTGTGGCCTCATGTAACTCTAATGCATTTTGTTTTACCACATCTTAGCACCTCAAAGCCCCCCACCGCCACTCCAACAGCTGCTACTGACGTTTTACCCGTTTTATTTCCTCAAACGTACGGCACCTCGGCATAATTTATTCCTCTGTCTTTTCAATCTATGTAACACGTGTGCGTTAAGAAGCGGGAGAACACGTAAAAAGGAGATTAAACGGCATGTTGCCACGGCGACTGAACCTTCGGAAGCACGCCACGCAGCCCATAATGATCCGCGCGACCATCTGTGACTGCCGCCCTCTGCCTCACCACAACCCATTATGACATCGCTGTCTCATCACCACGGGGACAGACGGCTTTATTAATAACTCAGCGCTCTTGGCAGGCGTCTCTCTCTCTTTCTGATTCCATCATACACTGTAGGGACAGTGATTAGACATTCAATTCCCTGGATAAACTCACTTTGGCCAGAGACACACACGCACACACATAGTCAGCAACCATCGATTGTTCGTAAGGGCTCACGGGGGATCAATAGTGGATTTTTCAGTACAAAACATAGTGTTAAAGAGTCAAGGCCACACACAGACCGCCAGCACGATTCAATCGACATCATTCAGCATCACACGCAAATACAAACATGACATATGCACGTAAACATCTCCAGTAAGTATCCTGATCTATTAAAGAGCAACTTCTGAAAAACAACACATTTCTCTGTATATAATGTATAAAGTATGTGCCACACAAACTTTTATAATAACACACAATCCCATCATCACTCCAAAGAACCAGGCCTTCAGAGCAGAGTTCATATTATGCTTTCATCTGACAGATCTCAGATCAGCACAGTCAATCATAGTAACCTCAGCTATGTGTGAACATCAGCTTGAAGAGAAAGAAGAGATATGAAAGCATCTAGTAGAAAGAGGGATTTGTGCTTCTAAAGAGATGTATAAGTCATAATTGTCAACTTTGTGTTTGTAAAATGCAAAACACACACTGTGAGAAGGAATGAGGAATCTGAGCATGGATGTTATCGGGCAAGAATGTGATCGAACTGAAGAAAGAAATATGCAAATATTCTGAAGGGTTACTTCCTCCATCGTACTCAACACAGCGAAAAAACATTCGTGTTTTGTTTCGCTAAACTATCCAAACCTCCTCAATGCCAGACAAAATTGATCAAGCAGCAAGATTTTTACTGATTTAATTTTATAATAAATGATTGCTGTTTCTTAGAGTTTTTTCGCTTGAATAATAAGCCTTACACAATTCAGTGAGCTTTACATTTAAAAAAATACCAGAGAAAAAGTTTTTACTGGAAAGAAAGAGACACACACACAGCGATTTATTTCTGGTTGTCGTGAGACTGCATGTCACACTTCATTCATTACCTACACTGCATTTGCACATGCAAATCCAGCAGTTTTCATATTTCACACAGCATTTTCAAACTATTCATTACTCTGTCAGTTCTCATCCGGCAAACAGGTCTGTCCGTGTATTTAACACATATGAATCCACTAGATAAAGAGTAATTCAAACATCAGTCAGCAGAATAAGACATGTCAGATGAAGAAAGTGTTCAGGTGAACACACACAAGCTTGAGGCAGAGAGCAGCGGAGCGGAACGACACGGACCGCCACCTTCACTCTGACAAGCAGCCTGAATGATGCTAAAATCCGGAGGGAGCAGCGCAGCGGCTCATATTGACAAGCTCCTGACTGAGCTGAATGTGTTGACTAAACATCTTTGAGAAACACATGTTACAGCCAGATAACACATTATTCCAAAGTCCACTACAGCCTTTTACAAGGCATATGAATAAAAATTTTTGTTAAAACAGTAACAGAAATCGATTTATATCAAAGTCGAGCCACTCGGCAGCCATGTTTTCAACACCTCCAGGCAGCTATTTCAGTCCTTGAAAGGCCACCGTCCTATCTACTGGAAAGAGGAAGACAGATATGTTTTAAATTGCTGGCAAAAGATCAGAATTAAATGACACATTTCTGACCAACAATTAAACCTGACAACAACTGTACCTCAACAATTTTTTTCATTTATGCTTAAAGTGATAGTTCACCCAAAAATGTAAATGCTGTCATTATTTGCTCAACCTCTTGTAATTTCAAACTTTTATGACTTTCTTTCTTCCACAGAACACAAAAGAAGATATTTTGAAAAAGGTTGATAAGTGAACAGCACTGAACCCCATTCACTTCTATGTACACAAAACCAATGCAAGTGAAAGGGGTACAAGTAACAACATTCTTCAAATTATCTTTTGTGTTCTGCGGAAGAAAGAAAGTCATACAGGTTTGAATTGACACAAGGGTGAGTAAATGATGACAGAATTTATATTTTGGGGTAAACTATCACTTTAAAATTGCGATACAAAAACACCTTTTGTGAGGTCGCTGGTTGGCAAACGCCTCTAGAGAACCCTCGGAAAAAAAGAAAAGGAGGGGGAAGACAAGAAGGAAAAAGGAGAGAAAAAAAAAAAAAAAAAAAAGGAAGGGGAAAAAGAAGAGGGGGAAAAAAAAAAAAAAGAAAAGAAAAAAAAAAAAGGGAAGAGGAGGGAAAAGGGACAAGATAGAGACACAAGAAAACATGAAATTAGAAAAGCGAACTAAATAGTTCCCCCCTACCACACATCGAAAGGAAGGCGGGGTGACCACATGTAGGGATGGAGAGGAGAGGGGAAAAGGAAAAAACACGAGAAACAAAGGACAAGTGGAAATAAAGGAAAGGAGCAGGTAACCCTTCAATTATACGGAAATGTTTAACACCCCTTGTAGTGACCGCAATGTATAGTGTCGAATAGTACTGACTTGTCTCCGTTTTACGATCGCGGTCGCATAAAGCCAGGGGAAAGGGAATGAAATAAATGGGATAAGTCCACACGGTGACAACCAGATCGGGAGGAACAACCAGTGAGGACAAAACAGAATGCAACGAACCTGTTTACCCGCTCCGGACTACGTTGTCCATGTGGAATGATCCAATTCCAGTCCGAGACACATGCTACGAGACTCGCCGCCTGCACACAACGGAAAAGCATCAACAGAACCGCAATTCGTCTTTCCATGCTGAAGCCCTCTAATAAACACGAATGATCGCAATTGCCGTGGCTGAAAGACTGGGTGTAGGTGAATACGAGAAAAAAAGCGACATACAAGGGGCTCATTGGGGGGAGTAGGAAAAGAGAGGCCTGAAAAGTTCATGTAGGTGGTTGGAATATTCGAACGGCAAGGGACCCGACAACTATAAAAAACAAGACTAGAACAACAAATAACAACAGAGGCGCCCCCACCTTATTTGAAGCGCGCTAAGGCATCCTGGACAGAGAGCAAAGAGGCGGGGGAGAGGAAAAATACCAGAGGGGAACAGCACACGCGGCATGTACAAAAGTTGTTGACACCACCTAGTTGTATCACCCGGGAGGAGAGGTGTTTTTAGATATTGTCTGTCAAGTCGAGGACACGGTCGCAATCGAAGTCATAGGTATGCGAAGGGAGACAAGGGAACGAAAGGCAGGGGTTAGGAGTAGAGGGAATTGAATTGATCGGAGGGGGCACACATCTCCTCTGTCGATCGAACGATGGGACGCTCGGTGAACGTATCGGTCTTTTGACTATCTCTGCACCTACTTCTCCTCCTCGTGTTGGGCGTCCCCACCACCAGCATCAATAATCTAGCCCCGAAAAGAAAAATCAGAGTCCAGAGACACTGTAGTCATATGGAAAAAGGGCAGAAACGCCGGTACGTATAGTTACGGTATAGAAGCAGTATTTTAGTGTCACGTGACCGGACTGCGGTGCGCAACCGCGACACAGATTGAAGTGACCGGTGAAATTTCGGTAGGACACGAACTTGACAACCCAAGCAGAACAACGCGAACAACAACCAACTCGATTAATAATAAAGTAGACAAGATAAGCAAACGATCAAGTTTTGTTGAAAACAGCGTTTAATACGAGACTGCCGTCATAAAGGGGGAACGCAATAACACTGCTTAACTCAACCCCTCGGCGTGCACCAGTTAGGCCCAAACGTGGAGAATGGTGAGAAAGGAATCAAACTGTAAACTGATTGGGAACAGGCCTTCCGAATCCCCCACCAAAATAAATGGTTCGATGTGGGATTTAGCCCACGAAGGGTTGTACCGTGTAATGATGTCGTGCCAGGTAAGCGAGGTGAGAGAGAGTGGAACAGAGATAAAAGAAGAGGAGGGTTAACAGGACGGTAAAAAAAATAAGAGAGGGGACAAGGATGGCAAGAAGAAATGAGAAGGCAGTACAAAAAAAGGAACGGGGGAAACCCACCCCCCCACCCTCAAAGGAGGGGAAAAAAAGGGTAGGAGAGAAAAAAATGAATGGCAAAGGGAAAGATGGAAGGGGGGGGACGAATGGTGAATATAGAAGCAGTAAAGTAAAAAGTAGTTGTGGTGAAACCGGCGATAATAGAATGAAGTTCAAAGGAGGTCGTAAAAGGGAGGATCCAATGGTCTTATTATTTGTGAATATTCCCTAGGATTTATACTGAAAAAAAAATACCAAACAGCACAAGCGACAAAAAGTGGTGAGGATTGACATGAAAAACCAATGCCTGGTAAGGGTTGTGAAATTATTCCTAGTATGTGTCAGATTTACGGCTACAACAAGGTTCATAAAACAAATCATCAGAGCGCTCTATCAATTGCCGGAGATATCACTATCCAGACACCTGCGTTATCGATTGACGATTGGTTCTTTTTACTGGAAGGCGGGACTTCCTTTGCTAGAATTGGCAGTGGCGCATCTTGTAGTAGGCCGTAAATTTGAAAACACGGCAGCTTTTACACTCTTCAGGAGGTCAATTACTTACTTTTCTTGTCTGTGCACATTAAGATGGGCACTTGGGATAGGAGAAAGCATTTAAACATCCCAGCAGCAGCTTTAAATACATATTCAGCTGTATTTAAAACATAATTCACAAGAAATCTTCCCAAAGGAATGACAGAAACAGCATGTTTAAGAGCTCTGGAAGAGATGAAGATTGAACATATGGTTTAATATCTGTTTAACTACCAGAATTGCAAACAATTGCTCTTCTTTTTTACTTAAATCACTTGACAATCTGTTCTATCTTCCTTTTACTGTACCTCAGAATTTCTCTCTCTTCTTTAACTCCCAACTTTCATTAGTCACCCATCTCTCATTTACGCATTCGTTTTTTGGGCCATTTGTGGTCTGTATGAATTACTGACAGAGTGTGTGGTGGTCTCATGTCTGGTCAAGGCTTTCAGGGTTACAAACTTTTAATGTTGTCGAACCTTTGTCCCTAGATACTCACAAGCTTATGGTAACAAGAGCTCAGTATCCATTTACAGCAGAGGCGTTTCTACGGGTTATGAGCGGGGTATACTGTAATTTGCAGTGGATTTGAATGGAATGTCTTTGCACATGAACACAATTACAGTAGGAAGGTAAAACTACAGAACACGTTCATCGACTGCATTGAAAACTGGAAAAAAGAAATGCATAACACATGAATGCGTATTTCACTCGAAAGGGAAAATCTATGGAAAAAATCTGTTTGCCGTTCTTTCCATACAACGACACTTCAGGTAATCCCTGAAATATGGATTTTATATACTTTAAATCCAAAGTGGCCTTTGGATTTATCACTGAGCTTATGCTTCTATTATCAGAGCTGCTCGGATCTGTTCTTGTTTGTTCAACTAATCCTGTTGTCTTTGATCATTCTGTCTGAAACTAAGTTCTCATTAGTTTTTATTTCATGCCGTCTCTCTCTCTCTCGCTCCACCACATCGCCATCTTCCCACTTTCAGTATTTTAGTTGTTTTTTTGTTCTTTCATTTCTTGTCTCTTTTTTCCTCTCCTATGTAATCTAGCAGGTCAGGAGAGGCCCATAATACCCATTACTGTAAGTGTGTGTATGTGTGTGTTTAAAGAGCACATGAAAGGGTTTATATTGGATTCTGAAATAGGCAATCTGAAGATTTTACATAAAGTGAGGGAGCAAAGAGCACTATTTCACGGGTCACTTCAGAGGAAGAAATTAGATTCCAGGCCATATTATAAGATTTCTCTTTGTGTGTATGTTTCAGAGAAGCAACGTTTATTCATGGTTCTGAAAACGGCAACACAGGACAATGGGTTTCAAAATAAATATGCTCAGAAAGTGATCTGCTCAGCGTCTGTGCATTGTGGATTAATTTTGTAAATATCTCCAATCGGGAAAAAAGCTGTCATACTCTAAAAATACAGAAGAATCAAAGGATGATGTCATTCCCTTCATGCACATCTGAGCACTCAAATAGCCTAAAATGACTTCCTGCGTTCAGACACGGCCCCACGCCTACCGCTTTATCAAACCATCTCTTCCCTCTTTATATGTGAAAAGAGGATAAATAAAAGGCAAAGCAGCTGCGATAACAAGCAGCATTGATCTCTCTTTCTCACTCTCCTTCTCTCAGAAAGCATCTGATCATATCACGCACACTATGTTGAGTCATAGCTTTAGATATCAGTAGTCAGCGCGCGCACACACCCTGAGCTCTGTTAAATTAATGACCTCTCTCTTTTGCTTATCAGTGGGCAGGAATGCTGTCTGTATCCATTTCTGGCTTTCCCATGCCCTAACCCCCCCCCAAATAAATCCCCCAATGCCACTGTGTACTATATGTGCGTCATGCATCTATTTTTTGGTTTAAGGGGGCAACAACACTGGCAGAGACTTAATGGACAGGAAAAAATTAAACACCAAAGTGGTTCTTTATATGCAGCGAGATTACACGTTAAGCAGGCAAGGATGCACATCTTTTTTGCACAAAATAATATTTGAGTTGAAGTTCTCAAAGCTTGTCATGGTCTAGTAGCAGATATTTAACAGAATTGATTCATTCCTACTCCCCTGCTCACAATCTCAGGTCCTGGCAGCAGCTTATTGACTCCAAGTTTAGATTGTCCTGCATGGGCGGCAGGTCCTTCAGCATCACTGCCTCAGGTCCTAGAGAAACCTCCTCCTATATCTCAGTCAAATTTCCTTTTCAATTTCAATATGCATCTATTTGCATACTGTGCTCCTAATTTAGTTTTAATGATCTGTAGGTTTTTAATAAATATATACACTATAAAGTGTCCTTGGGATTTCTGTGAAGTTGCTATTTAAATAAAACGTATAATCTATTATATAAATCTGAGAGGACACAAGTTCCTTTCTTCTGTGTGTGTGTGTGGTGTGTAATTTGGGTGTAGGGTTAGGGTTATGTTATCACTTTTTGGTCTCTCTCTCTCTCTCTCTCTCTCTCTCTCTCTCTCTCTCACACACACACACACACACACACACACAGTCTCTCACTCTGTCGTTCTCTGCGTCATGTCACTGAATCCCTCTTCTCTCTAATGAGCATCATTCTCATTATCACCTCTTTTCTCCATTCAGTCTCGTCTACACCTTCATTTCTCCATTTATTTTCTCTTCAACGTGCATTTCTTCACCTTGCTCAAACTCCCACTTGTGAACACGAAAATGCTTAAAAAACAGCTGGGAGAACACTAGTCAATTATCACGCTGTCTCTCTGTCTCCGTTCCCTTCACTTATTTTACCTGTTAATGCAGAATAGTAGTGGCTGTTGCGCTTGTGTGTGTGTTTGAAAAAGGCGTAAAATCTATTGTGCTAATTAAACATTGATTTTACACCAACCAAGTACAAAAAGGCTGGTTTAAAAATTGTTCGAGATGCACTCAGGTCGATTTAACTTATTTAAAATTGCAATGAGCATCCAGAAAACAAAACATCTCTCAACATCTCTTTCAATGTATTTCATTAGTTTAAAGGCTGTCTTTGTACTACACAGTTTGTAACTTTGTACTATACTAAAATGCTCATGTAAATCATGCATACTGCACAAGTATACAATAATGGGTGGCTACTTTAAAAAACTATATATCACACAGCATGCATTATTTAATATAATATACAGTAGTATGTCATTGTAGATTGTCACATGACCTCAGTATGTTTAATTTAGCGGCATTTGGTCACTATTGTTGTATAAAAAGACTACAGCGCATTTTGGCAAATGTAGAAGGTCATGGGTGTTGCATTTGTTCAGAAAACATGCACCCTGAAACTTTTCACAGTACACATTCTGCATACAAAATGGCTGTATGCTGTATAGCATATACTAGAAGTAGCATGACAGTTTCTCATTCTAAACACAAGCCAGAGAGAGAGAGACAAACTGCACCAATGAATTTTCCAGCAGATCTAATGCAGATCTAATGTGGACTTGACTCCGGCAACAGCTCGGTAATAGCAGCAATTTGCTAGCAATGTTCCGTCTTTTATACATGATTAGGTTTTGTGTGGAAATTTCACTTCTTCACAGGCTTTCATTTTTCTCTTTTCCCCTTCGTGGTCGTTTTAGCTTTTGAGTTGCTGTTTGGCCATAATAGCACCTGAAAGCCTCCATATCCTCTATAAGGATGCTAATACTTTATATTACGTGTGAAAGTCTAGAGGTGCAATCTATGGTTATGTGATTTTTACCATTTAATGTCACAGTGTCTATCTATCTATTTTTTCATTTTTTTTTCATTTATGATTTATGGTATTGCTGCTATGACAGTCGCCTCTGAGTGCTCAGTCCTGTTTTGCGCATACAGTATAAACATTTGGTTACCTTAAAGAGTGATTTTCTACAACCAAAAATCACACCTGAAGATTCAGAAAGTGACAACAAATCATAGATGTAGATAAACTGATTTCACTTTGAGACACAAATCTTTTCACATCCAGATAAAATGACTTCTGTCAATGGAAAAAAATTACAAAGAGCAACTTGAAAATTCTGACACTGGTCTGTTTTTCTTCACCATGTCATTTTAGGGGAATTTATAATCCAAGTTGGAATATAACAATGGAGATAAATTGCATTCTTTCATCTAAAAACACCATCTAGACACACCACAACAGAAGGGGCAAAACAAGTACAGCAGATGTGGAGACATATCTTTCAAAGCTAAACTTTGCAGCAACATGCTAATAATGATAGAATGGATTAAATAGCCAAATATGCTGAGAGTAATTTTCAGTCTGTGAAGTCAGTATCTTAATTTTGTTATGTGGGTGGGATTTTGGAGCATTGGACAGAAGGGGTTGCAAAGACCAAAAAGGGTTAGAACCCCTGACTGAGGGAATTCACGCCTTCAAAGAAAATTGCGAAAACTCCCAAAACTTTGCAGCGTGTTTTTGACCTTAGTTGAAAGGATCCATTTATGAGCAGATATGTCTATCAGTCCACACAAGGCTCCCTTTGAAAAGCGGTCTCTAAAAATGAGAAAGTGTCAGCGTGTGTTTGTGAGTGATGTGTGTTCCTGTCGGGCTGCTAAAGGGCTCAGACACGCTGAAAAGAACCCAGCAGAGCTCTTTGAGAAAAAAGCCTCCATCACTAATTCCATATTCTTCTGGTGTCTTGACGCTGAGAAGAAACAGATGTCAGGTTGTCCTCTGCCCCGTGAAGTCACGGCTAAAACATTGTGATTGGTCTCTTTGGTTTGTGTGTGTGTGTGTGTGTCGGAGCTCTAATCAAAGATAATGAAGTTACAGCAATGAGAGAACGCCTAGTCCCCGGGTTACTCCGCTGGATTACTTTCTAGAGCTCAGTCAATCACATGATCACTGACCATAACACAACTGCTCGGACATTGCTCGTGTGTGCACATGTGGACCCTTGGTGTAAATGGGGTGTAATGGCGTGTGCGAGACCCCTGCAACAGTCCATTAGACACACTAAATGAGCTCTAATCTAATCTAATGCGCACACATACACACAATTTGAACGGCTCTTGAGTCAAGCCTATAAAGCACTCCGTCAAGAGGTTTAAATATCAGTTCATTAAGAGTGTATATTTTCAAAAGCATAAGGCTCTCCAACGTTCGGCGTCTAGTACTGTAATATCCATGTGTTTACCTGTGAGCAATGTCTAATTATGACCGCGAACGAGACCCCGGGTATTAATTAAAACCGCTTTCATAAACATACACGTCATTTAGAGAATAACAAAAAACAGAATTATATTACACATAAATTACTAAATGATTGGTTCTAATATATCATGGGTATAATAACAGAAGAACCCATTAACTTTACTTTGACAGGTGAATAAATCTAAATAGCTGATCGCGAAGTATAAATGATGACGTTGAGAATCTAAGAAGTTATATTGGTGAGATCCATCTAAAAAGATACTGATACCGATATTAAAATTATATACGTGGTTATACTTCTCAGTACAGTTAAAAATGAACGTTTTGCCACACTTGTACAGCAGGTGAATTAAAACTATTTTGAGTTCATACTGTAAATATTTTTTAATGACGATGAAACTTTTTGCATTCATTTTCTATAAAAAAAAAACTAATAAAACAAATCTATATCTTGTTCCTATGACAACTGAATTATTCATGTAGCTGTTGTTTTTCCTTGCATGTTGGCCACAAACAGAGCATCTCAGTCATGTACATTAAAAGTGCTTTAAGGATGCATCAGACTGTAAAAAGATAAAACAGAAATATAACATGCATAGTACTGTGAAGTAGATAATTCAGAGAACAAGTCGACTTAATATTATGCAGAGAGAGAGAGAGAGAGAGAGAGAGAGAGAGAGAGAGAGAGAGAGAGAGAGAGAAAATGGTGTTTCACTGTGGTGGGATAATGTGTTCCAGATTTCCCAGAGGAATAATTGCCCTCTAAATATGTCTGTAAGGCAGCGGACCAAAGGAAGAGTCCAAATCATTTTAAAGTCAAGATCTGAAGGGTTTCCAGGCATTAATCAGAGATTTACATAAGACATACGAGCATGCTCTAAAATCAAGGGCTCTTGACACACTGATGGTTTAAAACTAGACCCACGGCAGCATTAGCTTTACAGTTGGCTTGGTAATACTGTAGCCCGTGTTACACCATTAACCAAAAAACATGCCAAATGTTAGAGTAGCATTTGACACAGTTTAGTAACAAGCCACTAGCTACTGTGCTTAAAACAGTAAAAGCATTTAAATGTTTTGGGTCCGGTCTAGAACAGCTGTTTGAATAGCAAGTCATACTCCTAATTGCAAGTCGGGGTTTCTTGTAAAATTTAATGAGAGTTTGTGAGATGAGTTCTCGCTTGGTGGTCTCTCAGTGTGCCCTACAACCAGAAACTAGCCCACCCCTTCCTCTATTATAGCACTGCATAAGCACCTTGTGAATCTTTATAATGTCTTGCATCAATAAGTATTACATTATTATATTTATTATACAGCTCATCATATCATAAATATTATCCAATTGACCAATCAGAATCAAGTATTCCAGAGAGCCATGTAACAAAAGTTTAAATAAAGTGTGACCCGGCACTAAGTTTGGATCTACTATAAATTCAAGTAAAACAGTTAATCTAGTGAAAACACTTTTAAATAACACATGCTGTATTTTGACAGAGGTAAATCTATATTCTTGTTTTGCTTCACTGCATTGCAATATTGACACTAAAATGGCAACCCTGTCCCACTTAAACATACTCATGAACACGCCTTGATGAAAGAGCGCTGTGTTCGCCTTTTCAGACTCCACCTCATTTCCAGCGGATGGGCTGACAGCTCAATAAAAAAAGACACATAAAATCAACACCAACCTCTTGCTCTTCAGCTCTGCAGAGAGGCCATATGAAAAGAGCTGATATTTAAATGGGAGTGGAAAGTCACTCCAGGAATATAAGCATCCATCAGTTTAATTACCGTGGTATTTTCTCTGATGATCTGACATTCTTCACCGACCGGAACGGCTGGAAAACCCTTGGCATGGTGAACAGATCTGGAGTGTGTTACTGCGGACTGGTCTGTCGCTGTCACGTCAGAAGAATGATGTCATGTCTGGAGGACAGGAGGAGATGGTCATGGTTATTAGTATGGTAATGATACGGATAAGATTAGACCCTTTTAAGCAATTGTCTCGCCAAGGGTGAAGGTCAAAGTTTGAAAGATCTGAAACGTAAGACATTAGTAGCTTTTCAATTCATTTCAAAAGTATTAAGAGTGTTTTACCTGACCGCAAGCGTTTTATTAAGAAATAAATCTATTTGATTCGATTTTAATTACTTCTGGAAAATTCTTCTGGAATATGTGTGTAAAGGTTTGGTTATATGTACTGTACAAGGAACAAAGTAACTAACACACTACAAACTAACAACTAACTAAAAAATGAACAGCTAACTAACACAATAAAATAAACATGATACAAAAATAAAAACATGATGACATAATAAAAACATGATTTAAAGAATGTAACTGTTTATCTGTTTTTGCAAATAAACTATTTAAATGGTCTGAATATAAAAGTCTTTTAAACCACAAGTCTGTCTAAAGATAAGCACGAATAAATGGCGCTAATAAAAAAGTCAGATTTGTTTCCATTTGGAGGTCTGGTTGCTTATGAAAACCATGTCACATGAATAAGCACATTTCGCAAATATTTGAGTCAGTAGCATAAACAATAACCTCAGTCCATCTTTCACAAGTGCCTAAACACAACAACTTCAAATGCCCATTAAATCACGCTATTGATCAAAAGTTACATTGTTACCAAAGAACCATTTGTTTCCCGCTATTAGCTTTGCTTATTTTAGCATGGAAGGAGTTGGAAAATGATGGTTTGTTAGCGTGTTTGTGGGTGCTCGACCGCTAATGGCCTGCCAGTCATAACAGTTATGGATTTTTCTCTCGTAAAATACATCTCTCACCCTGATCATTGTCTCTCCCTCAGGAAAAGTTACACCACATACTGCGCTCATTGACATTCATAGTCTCTTCTCAATTCAACAGTCAGCATATTTGCCTGGTTCACAGTGTGTACTTTGATTTTGAGCTAGCCTTCTTTCCATGATGAATTCTACTCTGGTGTGTTCCACCTGTGAAACAATGCCTCTCGATTCTGACACGAGGGTAAAAACGGCCTCTCAGCAAAATATAACAAACATATTTATCCAAATACGTAGAAACTCTTTTTTTTAAGTGTGAATTTATACCTTGGCCGTGACCTAATATCATGGCACAGAAATGATTTTCACAAAACTAAACTGACATGGTGTGTCAGTATTGCCAATGCCATGATACCAGTCTGAATCCCAATTAGTTATTCATTCAAGTCAAATTCAAAACATCCTCTTTTTCTGATTTATTGATATCATTACGAAATCTTAAAAGACTTTTATCAGAAAGTATCAGAAAACCCAATAAATTCAGATAACTGTAATCCTCTTCATATGGAAAAACGGTGCCTTGGCTTTAATCTTGTAAAGTTATTTGGTGGAACTCCGTGTCGTACTGCACAGAGCTTATTAAAGACTGAGGAGTTCTCAAAGGCCATGACATCTCACTTTATTATTTCATTTTTTCATGAAATTCATAAATTATTTTTTAGCTAAGATTAGGCTCAAAGGAGCTGGAAATGAGTGTACCGTCTGCTGCTGACACCGACTAGCGCTGAAGGCCATCAAAAGAATGCTGGTTTCTGAATGACAATGAAATATGAGATTTCTATATGGTTGTGATCATAAGCTGCCCACAGATGTGCAAATATGGGTTCCGCATATCTCTGTCTAACACCGTTTAATATCCTCAAGCACATGTGCGGAACGCCTGTGTAGCTCATATTTTCCAAAGGTCAGCACCGTGTGTGAAGACGAATGCCTTGTGATGTGTATTTTTACAATGGTAGATAGATACACAGTGAAAGTCGGACATAAATGCGGCCGAAGCAGGCGCATAGTGATCCGACCGGATCGTGAACACATACACAGTTTCAAGTTACAAGGCCTCGTCCCATTTTCCTCATTTATTTTTGTTTCATTATGCAGGAGGGACCGGGTAAGCGCTCTGTATTTCTCCTCTCAATAATTTACCAGCGTTCTTCACCGTCTCTCTGGAGGGACTCCACACCAGAGTCAGTTTCTGTCACGCATCGGAGTAATTCAGGTCAGCCATGTGGACAAGACCTAAAAACACATGCGTGTTTGCCTGCTGAATTGTAGATAAACATGAGAAGCGAAAGTCTCCGATGTGAAAACCAGAGAGGGGACAATGGGAGGAGACAAACCACTTGTGGGAAATGAATCTTGATTCAATATGGCAGCTGTAGAGAAAGAGCCAATCGTCTCAAATTGTTGATAAGGGAATCTCATTGCTCTGGACCTGAACCAACAGGAAAAAACAGTGCACAATTCAAGTGAAATACATGGATTTATAAAATCGATGTCAGATTTTATTGTCAATTTGAAGTTTGGTATCCTTCCCTATTCAGTTATAAACTAATGCTGTGTTCACACCAAATGCGAATGAAGTGATTTGCACGAGTAAATTACATTTACATTTTGGAAGACGCTTGATTGACATTGCATTATCCTATACATTTATACATAGGTACTGTATGTGCAATCCCCTGAGATCGAACCCAGAACCTTGCGTTGTTAGCGCAATGCTCACACCACTGAGCTACAGGAAAGATTTTAAAAATGACATACAAAGTCGCAAACTCGCGGCAGGCGAACACGTGTCAATAGCCTCTTCCGCGCAAGGTTAAAATATTTGTCAGCTCACGTCACTCACGCGAAAATAACAAACTTTTCCTGCAAGTAATAAAGAGCGAGGAACAAGATTGTTCGCGTTTGGTATGAACACAGCATAACAATTAACAATTTTTACAGCAAATCATTTTCAACAACTGTTAATACACATTTTTTCAAACTATGTTATTATGTTGGATTAATTGGTTTAGCTGAGCTACAGCTTTCCTGTAGCTAAGAGCATTGCGTTAACAATGCAAGGTTGTGGGTTCGATCCCAGGGGATTGCAAATACCTATGTACAAATGTATAGGATAATGCAATGTAAGTCGCTTTGGATAAAAGCGTCTGCCAAATGCATAAATGTAAAATGTAAATGGATTATGTTCACAAAGCAAAACCTAAATGTTACATGTTAAAAACACATGTGGAATATAACATTAAAGGGTTGCACATTGTTAGTTAGTCTGTAACTTTAATCTTACTCTAAAGAGGAAGAAAATCTAGCTTTTCCATTGAGTTTCCTAAGAGTGTGGGTGGAGATCCCAGGGTCCGTAAATGTTCAAAACCTCCGACCTAGATAGAAAATAGCCGCCCGGGGGCATTGCCAACATGGCCGCAGAGTGGACTGACTTGCCTTTAAGGCATTTTAGCGAAACCTCTTTAGGCCCTCAAAGTCAATTCTGAGTGGTGCTGGTGAGCATCTGATTTGGCTCCAGGCTGAACTGTCTCCAAATATCACTTTAATGACTTTTTTAGAGAGAGCAAAAGAACAAAAGGGCTCACACAGATAACACCAGCAATTCAAGACAACAGACTGTGAATTTTACTCTTGTAGATCGTTCGACCGCCGTTCACAAGAACAAAAGTAATTGCCCCATGAAACCAGTGCAATATTCTGTTAGGCAGCATGACTCAAAAACACATTTATTGGCTCTGGGAGATGTTTAATTTCCACGGAGAGGTACGCCCATCCATTTAATGAGAAACCGGTCAGCCCAACACACACACAGACACGTCAACATGACGTCACGGCCCCGAAAAGACACCCACACGTTCACACGCACTCGAAAATAAAAACGCAAGAACAAAAATGAGGTGAGAGGACAACTGTGATAACATCTCTGGTTTTTCAGAAGGTTTTTCAACAGCATGTGAACACACACACACATTATATAGACCAGGCCATGAAATATCATATTCACGGATCTCGACTGAAGTGCTGCTAGGGCCCGACAGTACATCGCTAATGCCGCTGTCACACACGACAGCACTTGAGCTATGGTAGTGAGCACTCCTGCATGGTTAGCTCGGTTCATTTGACGGTACTGTAACACATGCTGATAAGACCGCCAGCGCAAGTTCAGTCAATGCGAAAATGCTTTCAAGACTGTAATTGGTTTGCTAAAAAAATTATTATTCGAAATATTAACCGAACACATTTAGCTGGCAGGAATAGAGAACAATAATTTAGCAATGCTGAGAAATGTACAATGCTAATTGTGGAGAGCGCGCTCGCTAATAGTCAACACAATGTGACACAGCAGCATGAAAAACAAAAAAAATAAGCGATAAACCAGAGCAGACAGTAAAGAGCGGTAGTGTGCGGATGCTCATTTTAACGTTAGATGATGACAATATGCTCAGTGGCGCTCAAGGTTTCAGACGCATACAGTGAATGAGCATCTCGTGATAAGGTTTATGGTTTTTTTAGAGCGCAAACGGCAAAAACATGTCGTAGCTGCAGCGAGAGCGGGAGTCTTTATGATCTAAAGGAAGAAAAGTTGTTGAATGAAAAACACTTGAGATCAGAGTCTGTTGGAGTTGAAAGCTACGGTCGGGAACCTCTGATAGATTCAATGCTTCATAAAGCAG
This sequence comes from Triplophysa siluroides, assembly GCA_006030095.1. Lineage (NCBI taxonomy): Eukaryota > Metazoa > Chordata > Actinopteri > Cypriniformes > Nemacheilidae > Triplophysa > Triplophysa siluroides. The sequence goes on from VCII01000466.1 coordinate 36,054, forward strand.
CGCTGTGGCCTTGACGATGTGCAAGTGAAGGAACACAAAAGAAGTACCAGCTCTCTCTCTCTCACACAAACACACACACATGGATACAGACTGCTCTAAAAGCTGAGAGTCATTGGGCATGACTGTATGTGTTGAAAAATGGCTTTGCTCTTTTACTTTCGGATATTACCCTTTCGCTCTGTCTGTTCTGATTTTTTCCTTTGTTGTGCTTTAATAACAAAACATACATTTCACATTTGTATTGGCAAATCAGCTCAATATAAACAACATTTTTGGAGATATTGTTACCAAATAAACCAAAATGAACACTGACCTTCAATCAAAATATTGAGTGAGCTGTGGAAAATAATCAATCGCAATGCTTATGTGCAGGGTTAATGCATCGATCCAAAAAGCAAATAACTGATTATAGAAAAATGCATTTAAATATAGCATCTATACTAGTGCTGTGTATCGGCAAGTACCTCCCAATACTATACATATCACGATAGATGGGTCACGATACAATATATTGCTATGTATTTCGATACGATACACATTTGCGATATATTGCAATACTTTAAATAGAAAACGTAAAAAGTAGAGTTAGAAATACAACATGCTGTGCACCACCTGGGGATTTCTTTTAAGATAAGTGTAAAAACATCCCTTACCTATGCAGAGTGGCCATGATGTGCGATGCATGGATCTATAAATCAGAGGTTTGGGTTCCCAAACTGTGGATTGCACCCCTAAAGTGGATTGCCCCCCGCCTCTCTGAAAAGCGCATATTTTATACAATGCTCATCGCTCTGAAAAGCGAGGTGTGCTTTGATTGGCCAGTTAACAAGTGCGTAGTGATTGGTCGAATACTGCAAGCATGTGACGGAAATGTAACGCCTCTTACTATATTTGGAACATCAGGTTCCAAAGCAATTGTACTGACAGGTACGCCCACCTTACTCTTGTATACATTTGGGCGGTCTTAGTCAAATCATACCATGAACTGACGTGGATTCGTGGGAGTGTGGTTACACAAATCGTTTCAAGCAGTTTTGGGTGAGGAACCGCTTATAGATAGAATGCATCTTTTTTTCGACGCTAAAATTTTTGCCATTTTACCTGTCTAATACATGCATTGGCAACTTATAACACAGCAAAGATACATAAAAACACATGTTCGTGCCATATGACCCTTTTAAAAATGTATTGATAGTAGAGGTATCAATATCGATATACTATAAAAAAACGAATATTGCGATATTTGCACAGCCCTGATCTATACCAATGTTGCTGTTTTTATTGTAAATAAAGTACTCTTGTCTTACTATTTTACTTGAAAATTTTGGTTTAAAAATACGGGGCCTATTATATAAATACGCCGGTCAGACTGTATCCAAATTTTGGAATCAACGATGCGCACGCTATTAGAAAGACTATCAGAAATAAACGGTTAGCTACAATGGTAAAAGTGTGATCAAAGAAGATGAAGTGAAAATGAAGTGAGAGACTCCATGACCACCACCTTTCAACACATCGGAGTTTAAATCTAAGTGAAAAAAGAAAGAGTTGAAAATGTTTGTATTATACATTAGAGCTGGAGGACAAGATGCATCGAATCATAACCTTTTGCGAACCATCTTACAAATCACAGCTCAACAAAACAAATACCTTACTTCCTTCAAAATGACGTTTTTCAGCTTGAAGAAATTCACAGCAAAAGTACTCCTTTGAATATGGAATGCCAGTATTAGACATGTTCAATGATATGAAAATAATACAAATGATGTATTTTATAATGACCTCCAAAGCAGCTCATCCAGAATTGAGTCCAATATCTTAATTAGAAATTTACAATCAGCAGTTTTAACAAAAGGCAATATGAATGAATCAATATTAATTAGACAAGAGTTATTAAATAAGACAAAGAAGACTTAATATGCCAATAATTGTTACAATGAGCATGCATATATAATACTAAACTCTCTCTCTCTCCTTTCATTTGATCTCTCTCTCACTCTACAAATGTTTAATCCATCATTGTTTGGATCCATTTTCCACCATTGATCCTGAACTAACAAGGGAACACAAGCAGCGCACAGGAACAAAAATGAGGTTACGTGTCTGTGAAAAAAGGATGTACTTTAATATACAGCATTCATGCAGTGATGATGGCTGACTGAGCAGTGATGAAAAAAAACTAATGCGGATGATATACCGACTTGCGTGTGTGTGTGGAGGTCAGGGCCATGACAGGGGTCCTCTTGTGATTAAGTTCTGTACATGAGTTCCTTGCCAGATGTGCAATTGACCTTCCTTTCAAATGGTAATGCTTAACATAAAAAATAAAAACTCTCCCTCAGGCTTAAATACACACACACACAACCGTCTGCCTTTACAGAGAAACTCAACATCCGTGAGGTATTGATGTGTGATTCGTCACGTTGATGATCCAGTGAGGGATTCAATGTACGTGCATTATCACCTGCTTTTTTCCTCCGACTTCCTTCTAAAACCATTAAATGGCAGTATAGATCTCTAAACCGCAGTCCGGGTAGACGCCTGACTTCCTGTCACTGCATCAATGAACTCCAAATGTGAACTCTTACCTTATAAACACCTTATAGAGGTCAGAGGGGAAACATTTAACAACCTTATTTCACTGTAAAACAAGACCAAGCTGAACACACACACGCGTAGGCAGTTTGAGAGTCAAGCGGTAACTTGCTGTATCCAAAATACAGTCAGAGTAATTTTGCTTCTTCAAACGTACAGCAGGGGCATCAACCCTCACTTACTGCATGTGTGTGTCCCACCATGAGGCATTGAGGAATGTCAAATGTCCTTTTTGGGCTTTCTCAAGCTGAACCAAATTAAACATGCTCCAGTCCAATCAGACAAAGACAAACATTCTTTCCTATGAGCTCTCTCATCGGCTCAATAAAAAAATGGCATTTTTGTCATTTTTCATCTGAACAGACAGTGGAATTATTTCTCTCTCTATCTCGGTTTTCTGTAATGTTTTTTTTTTACAGTATGTGTCTTCACAGTCTGCACAAGAGTATGAAAATGACCACGCTCTGTGGAGGCTCAATAATGACACCATCAATAATGATAATCTCAGTGTCAATGTTTCTCCCGATGGATCCGCTACAGGACACAGGTTTGTTTTCCTCCATTAGATATCTCATTAACTTCCAATGCTTGCAGAGCTTATTATATTTACTTTCCCCTAACCCTACTCCTGAACCTAACCATCACACAACCCCGTGCATCTAATCCTAACGCACACACAGTCTTTAGAATCCATATAAGTGAGGATCTTTCATTCATGCTATGGTGTTCATAGTAAGATATTTACTATACCCTGCACCTACCGAAACACAACTAACAGTAAAACCTAAAGCAAAACATGACATGGTATTTCAAGTATTTTTTACTACCGAGGATACAAAAGCACACACGCTCATTAGCACTTTACGCAAGCTCAAAAAGAAAAAGAGGAAGATGCCACTTAACATCGTAACTGGTCAGTTTTCAGTGACACAAGATTTATGAAACACTCACGAAATGTATTTTTTATGATCGTTTTAAATATCTTTGCTTACGAGCTTTGCTTATTCATGTCATAACATAAAGTGATAGATTTTGCCGATAATTTTACCTTAAAAATCGCATTAAATATACTACGAAACCGTAATGTTCCACCTATGCAGGCAATGTAATGTAGTTTATAGTTAAATATTTTTCCTAAAAAAACTCACATGTATTATTTTAAATAAATAAGCAAATACAGAAGGCAAGCTTTAGTAAAGGGACTAGACGCCATTACATAAACAAGAAACTAACTTCTGCTACTGTCCCGTGTATGCTTTTAATGAAGAAAAAAGAAAGTTACTGTTAACAGTCAATGCATGAAAGCCTTAAAGTGATAGTACACTCCAAAATGAAAATTCAATCATCATGTACACTTGTCATTTCAAACGTTCTGCATCAAAACAATAGTGTACAGTGATGTACACTAAAAGGCTGGACTTCTGGACAGTTAAGAACTTCTTTCGTACAAGGGATAGTTCACCCAAAAACGGAAATTCTGGCATCATTTACTCTCTTGTCATTTCAAACCTGTACGAATTTCTTCTTCAGAACACAAAATAAGATGTTTTGAAGAATGTCGGTAACCGAACAGTGGCGGTATCCATTCACTTCTATTGCATAGACACAACCAGTGCAAGTCAATGAGTACCGCTGTTGTTCGGTTAACAGCACTCTTTAAAATATCTTCTTTTGTGTCCTGCAGAAGAAATTCTTACAGGTTTGAAATGACAAGAGGGTGAGTAAATGATGCCAGAATTTCCATTTTTGGGTGAACTATCCCTTGTACGCAAGAAGTTCTTAACTGTCCAGAAGTCCAGCCTTTTAGTGAACATCACTGTACACTATCGTTTTGATGCAGAAAGTAAAAAGCAGCACCAGCACGCAATATCACTCCCCGTTTAATTAAGTTGAGAAGTTAAGTGTTAAAACCAATTTGCAGCTTTCAGGAAAGGTGTGACAGTCACACTTCCAGAGTACCACAATGAGAGAAACCTTCATTTCCCACCTCCGCACAAACACACGCTCCTGAATTCTCTCAAACCTGCCACAAACCTCTAAAAAGGTGCTAAAGATATTCAGTGTGCTCTCTCATCTTCTAATCAGCTCTATCTGTCCTCCTCTCTTCCCACCCTGCAGGTAAAAATAGACACTTCCTTTCCCACTTTTGCAAACCGGCACTTTCCGTCAAGGTTACCATGGCAGCCAAACTAGGGATCTAAACCGCCTTAAAAAAAAAGGCTCGTACCCCGTCCCTGTATCCACTGATATCAATGCCCCGGTAACCCCCGGTTGAGAAATTTGCATGATTGTTCCTTTATTCTTTTGTAGCCGGGCTGAGAGTGCTATTACGGTTATTGCGTATTGATTATGATAACCTTTGGCAGGCCTATATGATTGAAAATCTCAGTTCCCTGAGTCAATCAATAGAGCATTGGGATTCACCGGCATGCGTGACTTTGTCCGGATTCTGTAGCATGTGGTAGAGCTCATACAATAGATTGAGACACTGAGACTTGGCATGCACTCTATAGAACTGGGCATGTTGAAAGATTAATAAACGGACTCGGCGCTACCACCCTAAATGTAGAAATGGGCGTCCGGGCTGGTTGTGGTAACTCTACTAGATGTATGTCTGGGGATGGGGTGTAATTTGTGATTACACAGCCTGTTGTGTCATCCACTTCGGAGCTCTCAGCCTCTCTGGAGTACACGCTTACAGAATGATGAAGCACGTGTCAAGGTCAGCTTGACGTGTTCTGGACGCTCTCCAGCATGTCTCTAATCACCAAGGGCCAGCGGAGCGCTCCTGGAGGCATGCTTATCACAAAAACATTTCTGCTCTCTTTAGTTTTGTGTCTAGCCATCTCTTTTCTGACAAATGTGCTTTCCTTTCTCTGTTGTCCTGCTTGGATGGATGTCACACAAAGGTCCACACAAGGAAATGGCAAATGTATGCAACAAACGTCTGTATTGGTAACATGTTAAATTGATTTCACTACAGAGATGTTTTGAGGTACTTTGATGTGTACTATGCTCAATGACAAGGGTGGGGGACCCCACTAATGTCCTCTATAGTATAACCTTCCCATTGTGCCCGGGGGAGGGGGCTCGCTCTTCAAAACCTGTCCTGGGGCCCATCAATTTTTACGGCCCATAAACGACCCTGACTATGGTACTGAATTATTTCCATATTCATGGGCCGTAATATTTATGCATTTCACAGACTTTCATACTGTAGTGCTATCCTGGCACCTTCAAAAATACTATAGTGTCACCATCTACAAAAACATTGTACCTGCATGATACCTTCAGTATAAAGTGAAGCGAGTTGGAGTTTTAAAGCTGTATATTCTTTTATTTTCAGCGAACATTATAATCCATAGGACACATTTAATTCTTAGAGTATGTAGATAAACTATATGAAAAGGCAAAGCACTGAATATCCTGTAAACAAGACTCTGAATCAGAACAATGTGTTCCTTGAGACTTATTCAAATAGAGATTTGTTTTGAGAAGGGGACGGAGGGCATATACTGTAGGTCAATCCAATCCTATCCAAAGCATTTAAAAGCCAGCAAAAGAAGTTGCAGACCAAATGAGTGTGTTTAATATCTATACTACATCAACTGTATTTTTAGCGCAATCGTACGATCATCGATCATTGATCGCTTTTATATGAGGCCTGTTTTACTCAGTAAATGTGTGCAAATCAACCAGCTAAGAGAAGCTCTGATTGGTTGGTTAGCAGAGGCCTCTTTGGTACAGTTGATGAAGTTTTAGATGTGCAGCCGCAGGGAAAAATTACAAGAGACCATTACTAATTTTATTACATTACAAATATTTATGTTTTGTGGCCATTAGAGTCCAGTGTCGGTTGAAGTTCAACAAAATAAACATCAAACAGCAATGTGAAAGACTGACAGAATGACAAGACACATGAAAACTGTCATAAAAATTGATTATATAAAAAATATTTTAAAACCTTTCAATACAAGTAGAAATATTACTGTTGTATTGCTTAAAAGCCCCTTTTCTTTAATGTTGACCTGTTTGAAAATAAATACAAATAAAAATAATGTTAACAATATTTTTTCTATTTGACATGTAAGAGAAATATTGTTAGTAGTTCACAAAATGAAACAAATATGATCATTTTACACTGAAAATTATTTTAAATTGATCTCTTAATTTTTTCCAGTGCCAAACCGCTTCTAACCAGACAGCAGTTTCTTCAGGCTTTTCCAATCATTTTTGCATTGTGAATGTGTGCGTATACACTGGTTTTGCATACACGTGAGGGCCACATTTCTGAATATGTGCTCATTAAATCAGAAGACAGTGTTCTTGTAGAAATAAAAGATGCATCATTGCTATTTAAATGCATCACACACACATCAAGGTTTTGGTTTAACAGATTAAGACAGTTAAATGATACCCTCTGAACACACCGTATGCTAATTAGGCAGATACATAAGTATTTCTGTATCGTATCATCATCTTCAAAAAAAAGATTCTATAAAATTGTATTAGATGACCATTTTCTGTAATGGCACTATTAGCTTGATACTGTTCTAAAAACAGCTTTCTCCTCTCTCACTTCTCTTCCATAATGTTTTGTGATGAAATTCACCAAACCATTTTCTACTAGCACACACACACACACACACGAGTGTGTTTTTGGATAAAACACTGGACGTTCATCATAAATGAAATCCCAAGCCTCCAGCTGAGCATACCATCTCATGAATAAACCAATCCGACACTCCCTCACTTAATAAACTCCGGCCATTATTAGACGACGGGAAACAAGGGATTAGTTTTCTCCATCTGACCTAATGACCTTACCATGCTGTCTTCCACAGTTTCAGCTTTATACTCTGATTAAGCGATCACTCTCTCTCATACACCGCTCCGTGTAAATACACCTCCGGGCTCTGTGCCAAACGCACCTTACGCCAACCCAACCCAACAATGACAACCATTCAATATCCCTGTTGGAACATGACCTCTCGCCTGTCAGTGTCACAGTCGACGCAGCACCTGATGGTGAACCTAAATCTTCAACTAATACCAAAGCTTAAAAGTGAAACCAGCCCCACTTCCTCCGTTGACACAACAGTACAACCCAAGTTTCCTTGGGCGAGAGGAAATGTTAATTCCGAAACCATTCGCCTCTCCAAAGCTTTGATATTCCTGACGTGAAGGAGTGTGCTTTAGAGGAAAAGCACTATGTGTTCTGTTCCTCCAAGAGATCAGATAAGAATGTGGCTCTGTGTCTCACCTGGGCTGTCACAGAAGAGAGGAGAGATTATGCATTTATAGTCCTTCAAGTGCAGAAGTTCTTCAGTTGCATTGAGGGATCTGATGTTGGGTCAGACTCTGTCCACGCGAGGCACAATGTCTGAAAAAGCAAGTCACTTTTCCTATCTTTAAAGTATGCTTTAACAGTTCACCCAAAATGAAAATTCTGTCATCATTTACTCACCCTCGAGTTGCAAATCTGTATAAATTACTTTGTTCTGATGAACACAGAGAAAGATATTTGGAAGAATGCTTTTAACAGTTCTTGGCCACCATTGACAACCATTGTAGGAAAAATTGCTTTATAAATTGCTTTGTTCGTTTGAAAACAGAAGAAGATATTTTGAAGAATGTGAGAAAGCAAACAGTTTGGGGACACTTTTGACTAGCATTGTAATATTTCCTACTATGGTAGTCGATGGTGGCCAATAACTGTTCGTTTTTTTGGTTATTCTTTTGAATATATTTATACAGACTCGAGGGTAAGTAAATGATGAAAGAATTTTTATTTTTGGGTGAACTGTCCCATTAAGTACATTGTGGGCAGCATTGTGTCTCATTTTCTGTATGGACAGAATACATACTATTTGCCAAAAGATAGTGTACAAGACAGCAGACTGTAACTGTGTGCAAGACACTTAAATTCAGTGGTGAGTTTCAACTTTATGTGACTGATTTCTTTCTTAAGTTAAACAAGATGGGAATTTTAAAAAGTTGTTAAATTAAAACACCATGCAGTGAAGTAATGCACTTTAAAGCACAGTTTAGTGTGCTACTACTTGGTACATTGCTGCACACTATTTCCCATACCTTTTGTAAACAGTAGGCAGTATACCAGGCACAAATATTCAGTTCTACACAGTTCGGTCTGTCATTGTTTTACTCTTTATGTCTCACAGGAAGGGATTTACAACACAGTTAAGCAGTCAAGGTAAAGTATTTCCTTACAGCAGATATTCCCCCCGTGCTAAGGTACTTGAGCTGTCACTCAGTGCGACTGTGTGAAATACTTGCAGGGAATTTTTCAGAAATATGATACAATGAGAACATCATGACTGTATACTTAAGATTAAGCTTCATTTAATCTTCATGGTTTAGACAGCAGTTTGTAACATAAATCAAGGGATACTGTACAACAAGTAGCAGCTCTGTTGAATTTAGTAAGTTTTTTAGTAATTCAGCTACTTGTTAATATTAGTAACAATCAGTGTAGCCTTACACAGTGGTATATATATACCCTATATATGGTATACAGTGGTATATATATACCCTAACCCTGGGGAAAAAAACTATAGAAAGTCAATAGAAACCATCACAAAAATTTGTTTCCATTAAAAAACATTATGAATCATTAGCTTTTTCCACCAAAAACTATAAAAAAATTGCTTTATGTAGTGTGTTTTGGGCATTACATACAATAGAATCAATCACATACAAGAAGCCACCATTATAGTTTCCATTAAAACCAATACAATTCCCATTATAACCATTTCTATCCATTACATTTTCTATTGTGTTTTGGGCAAGGATCTATTTTTTTTACAGGGTACAGCTTTCTTTTTTAAGCAAACATGTCCGTGCAGACGGTTTATTCGTACATTTCATGTAAATAATAGTTAAATTATAAATTCTGCCCTTTCCAATTCAGTAGAGTCATTGCTTTTGTGCCACGTGTATACGAAAGTATACGCACATTACTTGTATTAGTAGCTTAAAGAGTTGCTTTACATTAGCTTGTAGCTTGATATGTTACAAATTCACAATAGCTTGAAGCTACTAGCTTCTCCACGACTAAAATGAAGTAAAACTGGCCATACCACAAGATCAGGTGTGAAATTACAATCTGTGATGAGTGCAACCTGCGGGATGCTGCTGGTATTGCAACACAAGCCAAAGCCAACTGTATTTCCACGTATATATGGATATATGTGATCTCAACCGCAGAGACCTGTTAGAGGTTTCTAAAGAGACACCGGTGGTCTCCATGTTTCATCTTGTTTAATATATAGTGTGCGTTTGATATCTCTGCAGTTTTGAATCTGAATTTGCCTCGGGTATCAATAAATAATGTTTCGATGTATAATTACTGCACTTCTAAAACGGTAATTCAGAAGAGTTTCGACTGCTGGGGAATTTGGGACAGCAGACAGCGTGTGCTTTCAAACAATGGCAAAGCTTCAAAACAACAGCACATACAGCTGATACAAGAGAGGAAGACTCCTTCAGAAACCATAAATCAACCAAACATGAACTGTAACAAATCTTCCGTTAAGTAACAAAAGCTGTGCTTCATGTGATGACAACTAAATTAATTGACTTTAAAGGCACAATATGGAAGAATTTTGTTGTGAAATATCCAAAAATCATTTGCACGGTGTGATATATTTCATGCAGTTGTGTACTTACATGATCACGAATGTTCCCATGAATGTGCAAATCCAGAGAAATTCCTATTAAAAAAAAAAATGTCCCGTCCCTTGTCTCCCTTGTATTTGTCGCATATCAGTGACTTAATATCCGGTGCTCTGGAGAAACTACGGCAACACGCAAATGCGGAAGTGGTTATACAACGAACCACGTTTCTTGCAAGCTAATTTATTATGATGACTAAAATAATATTAATTCATTACCTCCTCCGTGAACATGATGGCCGATCTACATTAGCCTCCAGATGGTGAAAACGACATGTCCCATAATTCCAATCTCCTACATAACATCATTTAGCTTCGCTTTTTGAATGTACGCCATTTATAGGTCCAAATCTACATATTGTGGCTTTAAGTGAAAAACATTTTTGACCTGGATGCATCATGTTATACCAACATTCAGTCAAGTAAAAACAACACTTTTTACAGCTTAATAAATCGTTCTTTTTTGAGGATATACATCCGATGATATCAAGTCTAGTGTTTTCCCCCAGGTCATTTTTATCTACTGTAAAACAGTCATGTTGGATAAATTACAGAACAGAAGAAAATGAAAAAAAATCCAATTGGAGTACATTCGTGTGTAAACGCCGGTCAGTCTCTCATCGGGGTTTAAAGACAAGGGAGCGCCGCGCTGAGAGTTTAATGAGGATGAGGAATGACGATAAGTAAATGTTTGTCAAGGTAAGACAAGTTTCAACGTTAACCTCAGATCCGTCTGCTGTACGAACGTTGTCGTCTGTTGCCAAACTTTCCCAAACAGCCTCCACACAACACAGTAAATCAAACAAGACATTACAATGATTAAAGTAAGCCAACTTAACTGGTAATTGAACCCACCACGCCTTCTCTCTCTCAGCTCGCTATTTACATTTAAACAACAGCCCTCAGGTGGGCCGTTGTTTATTCTTCATGCATTATTTATTAATTCATTCTTTTCTGTGGTTACGGCTCTTACGGGGGGAAACAGACGCTGAACTTACTGCCACCGTTTTCCATCACAAGCTTTAGTAGCCGAGCAAAAATGGTCTATTTAGAAAATAAGATGTATTTTATTGTCGAGGCAAAGTACGCTGCGATTATTTTTATTGTGTGTGATAACATTGTTTCTAGTCCATTTTAGGCCGTTTTGTCATTTCCCGGGTCATTTATACTGTCACTGTTTATTTTCACACTCAGCTTTATGTATCATCAAGGCAATTTACGCTCATAAAAAAAGAGTTTCTGTAAATATTGCAATCTCCCTTTGTACATTTGTTTTCTGGCCTTCGTGTGTTTGTACGTTCCTGGCATCAGTAAGAGCAACCATTGATTTTGTGCTGTAAATATATTATTACATGAACAAACATATTTCAGTCAAGGCCAAACTCATTTTTCCATTCCGGTACTGCAAGTTTGCATCAACACTGACTTCTATACAACAGAAAACAATGTCAGCTCTGACACTTTAATATGTACCACGGAGACGAACCAAACATTGAGGCTGCCAATGCTTTTGAGCATGCAAATGAAATCGCATATGTTATCATGCAAGTGACAGCAGCACATAGTGCATTAAGGGCTGGATGTCCATTAAAAGAACATAGTGGAACATCAATCGACGAGTTGTTTAAAGCTTTGTGAAGCGGTCGTGGTATAATTAAAAACACGGTCCATTAAAGGTATTGTGCAGCAGTTCAATTATGTGCAATGAAGCCATGGGTTGTCTTTTTTTAAGGACAGGTGATGCTTTTGTGCTTTTATGCCTCTTACTACAGTAAACAAAATCCCCTTCTTAATGGAACAATGTACTGCCTATATTTATCATATTAATGAAATGAATACAAAATACGCTCTAAAAAATGCTGGGTTATTTTCAACCCATGCTTAGGTCAAAAAGGGACAAACCCCTCCAAACAAAACAGTGTACAATATGCTTATTTCTGTCTATAATGTAATCAAAAATATCTACAAAAAGCTTGAAAAGCTGTATTTTATACCTGTTTTTTCAAAGAACAACTGATCCGACATGTTCCTTAGACATTAGTGATGAGAACAAAACGTATCAAAAACATACAAGCATTGTACTAAAAAGAATATCTACTAATGATGGAAGAGATGTTTATATACAGAAACATTCCTCTGATCTTCTGTCTGCTTGTAAAAAGACAAGCCTGTTAAATGACTCAACAGCGTCTGCCTCAGTGAAAAATGTTCTCTACTGTAGGATGTCTGAAGTTTATTTATTAGTTGTTTTCCTACAAAACTCCATGTGGCAACGCTCACACACACGCTTTTGACATACAACCGTTTTATGAGCAGTTTCACACAGCTCGCTCATCTCTTAAATGCTGCGGTGAGTGACACAGTGACCTGCACTGCTTGCTTCAAATATGCAAGAAGAATTATGAGATTTCCTCAAAAGATTTCTGCAAAATACAGTTGCATTGTCAGTCTGAAACTCTTATGCACAGTAACGTTTGTGGCAAAGAGTTTGTGGAGTCTACTGATGTGTCAAGACACGGACAGTACAAAAAAACTAAGATGTGCTGTCAAAACACTTCTTGAATGACTTATTACTGAATGCTGCTAAAAAGAACTTAACTCTTAGAACTGAGTTCATTAAAAAGTATAATTTAAAAACTGCATCTTTACTCCTCATTTACTTTAAATGAGAGTATGATTCTATTTCATTCAATGATAAGAAAACTAAACTGTCTTCAGCTTCTAATCTACCAACTCCAGTAGCTCAAGGCCTTTCTCCTACCTGAGGCAACACTGCAACCATGAAAGAGCAGTGGAAAACGTACAACAGCCTGAAAGGATAATAAGAGAAGATGACTGAGACGGAGGCGTGTGTGTGAATGGTGAGAGGTCAAGTCCACAGATCTCAAGTTTACTCTATAATGCACATTCATTCTGAGGTCTGTAAACAAAGCAAAGTTGTCCTAGAATAATAAACGTCATGCATCACTTGCACAGTCTGAGGTCAAAAGCTGCATGTCTCTCAAAATGGTCTATAATCTACATTAGCACATATGCAGGTCAGAAAAAGAATATTGTGTAAGTTTAGGTTTTAAGCCTTGGTTCAATCAATGCAATTGAAACGCTGCATGGCTGCATCAGAGCCACTTTTCCATCATATGGACACTCAGCAGTCAGTTTGTCTTCTGTTGGCTGCACACAAAAATCAACACCATCTTTGTCATTCAGAAATATTCAATTCAGTAAACCAGTGGTTTTCAAACTTTTTCGTTGTAAGGCCACCTTTGTTTGGAGTGCATCGCTTTGTGCCCCCCCAAAATTAAGATTTATAATCTTAAACTCAGAATTTTAATAAAACAAAAACATATTTAGTTATACAATGCTGGAACATCAATTATTTTGGTTGGTTGTCTTATTTGTATGATACATTTCTAGATTTCATAAAATGGCACAAATTTTATGGATCCATCTTGGCCCCCCCAAGGGATCGCGCCCCCCAGTTTGAGAACCACTGCAGTAAACAGCATGTCTAAAGCAATTGGTCATTTAAAACTTTCTTATAGATTTCTTAAAAGTGGCAAAGGTTCATAAACAAACATACGTGGAATTTCAATTCTGCCTTGCAAACGATGAAACAACCTATAAAGTATATGGCTTCTTGAAACTGATAAAGGGCCAGCGTTGTATGTGAGAGATGTGTTTGCTGAGGGTAAGTGAAGTTGGAAGTGTTATGTACACTCATACATCAACACTACGGATGTGTGATGTTTGCGCTGTGGATTTGATACACAAAAGCCACCATAACCTCTCTTAAGCTGGAATGCAAAGGTAGCGTCCAAATTTGAAAAAAGGTGTGACGGGCATTCATTAACGGTACAGCGTGTGCTGAAAGATTGGATGTGCGCGTGTAACCGAGAAAGAATCTTCAACCCCGTCTCTCTCGCAACATTTACGTTAGAACTCATCCTCTGTCTATCATCATGCATCTTTCTAATATGACGACATTAAGGGCTAGTCCTGGGGTGCATGCCCAACACACAGCATTCTGTCAACAAATCCAGCACAATTTGGAGCAGCATGAGGAATAATCATCATATCAGCCCCTGCAGAGTTTCTCTAATGTCTACAGGGTGGAATAAAATCTTGACAAGTGTTTAATTACATTATACTTCTCCCTCTGTCTTAATCCATGTAATCTCTCTCTCCCAACTCTTTTCTTATCCAAGAACTTTGATGTTACCCGCACACCCCAGATACCCTTAAGCCCCGGTGGCCGAGGATCAGAAAGCGTCTGATGCCGTGCCTGATTGCTGCAGATTCTGCCAAGCGTCTGATTGCATCTCCCTGCACGTCTGCACCGCGCTGCCTCCCAAAAGGAAGTGATCAGGAAGCGCGGGGTCCTGCGAAAGCGGCCGCCATATGGCGATGATTGTATTGCCGCTGACATGGAAGGCGGTGGATGGATAGGATTGGATAATGATGGGAATCAGTCATGTGTGGCTGAGATGAGCCAAGACAATGATTTGGGGTGAGGAAAATTTATCGTAGAGAAGATTGGATTAGGGATCAGGGCACGCTCAAGACTCTAAGCATAAGCAAACATCTGTTGGATGCAAAAAATGGCTTTATGTTTCACTTTCAGTGAGGGGCCGTTTACACCTGGTATTGACATCAGTCTCGGGTGATGTTATCACAAGTCCAAAGCGTTTTGCGATCTGATCGCTCAAGTCGCAATCGGAGGTAGTCAACAAGGCATTGGCAGTATAAACGCTAATCCGTCCTGATGTGCCCCGGACAGCATCGAATTACGGTCTACTCAAAAAACAAGAGTTTTAAACTTTTCCAGCTGTGTGCGGCTTTAAAAGAAAACAACCATCCAATCAAACACTTGGAAAATCCCCAATTATATGCATGCACAAGTCTTCATGGAATATCTGACATGACATCAGCACGCAGCGATACAAATGCACGCACATCCGAAATTCAGTTAATACAGCTGCTCAACTGAACTCGGTATTATGCTTGCGGTGGGATTAAAATTCAACCCTATCTGTAAGCAACAGTGCGGCAACTTTTTGTGCGCACACGTCATTCAGTAAAAAGATAACACACACACACACACACACACAGCAGGTGTAATGAGCTGCGAGTGCTTATCAGTGGGTCTCATTACTGAAAGCAGAACTAGCAACATTCTCTAATCCCATTACAGTGATCTCTAATCCAACATATCCAGCTGCATGTCCAAATATTACATGTGAGTCGGGTGCAAACACATTCTGGGTTTTAGTATTAAAGTACTAGTTTGCCCAAAATGCCCTGACATTTTTATCTACCCTCACATCTCAGGGGAACACAATAAGGCAAAAAAACTGTAGATTTTACATTACAGTGCTTAAACACAAATGCTGGTAATATCAATCTCTAAAAGACATAATAAATGCTGTGACTGGATCCTCAAATAGGGTTGGGAATTAAAAGAATGAACAATTCTGTAATCAGCTCCTTAAAGTGATAGTTCACAGCAAAATTAAAATTCGTTCATCATTTACTCTCATTTAAACTTGTATGACATTCTTCTGCAGAACACAAAAGAAGATAGTTTGAAGAATATTGGAAACTGAACCACAGCGGTAACCATACATTTCTATTGTATGGACACAAAACCAATGCAAAATGGGTACCATTGACCCAGCCGTTGTTTGATTACCAACATTCTTCAAAATGTTGTATAGAAGAGAGAAAGTCATAGAGGTTTGAAATGACACTTCAAGGTTTAAGGTTAGGAATCGGATACTTTATATAAAATTTAAATTCCTCTTGTCAATTCCTTTATGCACATTTTCAGACAGAAATGTGCATGTTAACTTGTGATCTCAATATCATACCTAATGAAAATTTTCACTATAGTTCAACTATGGTATTTACAGTAAAGCAAATGCGGGGATCGCATTTAATGTACCATACATGATATGGCAGATATGTTATAAACCGTGATTAACGCTAAATATCGTGTGAATCGATCCGTCTAGAGCAATTATGGTATCGCAATTATATGGTTCCATGCGCAGTTTGTCAGTGAATCATGGCTCTGTGATCCGTAGGAAATGCTGCTTGATCTGAAAGCATTGCGAGTTTGAGTCGCATATAACGTGCATTTGAAAAAGCAACACCTGTCAAACATGATCATTATAAATATACTTAGTCACAAAAATACCTGAGTAGGCAATGGAAAGATGCCCATAGGTATTTTCTGAAACTACTTGTGTTATGGTACTTCTTCTGCTGCGTATATCCAGCGTATATATTCTTACGCCCCATGACGCTTTTTGCGAAAGATGGTAGAAACTTCCGGTACAATGTAAGCAAATGCAATCCTGCCGTATTTTAAGTCATTCGTTTATAGCAGAATGTGAACCTACACACTGACAGCACTTATAAACTACATCAGCATACAGTCCACTACTTTATAGAGGAATGAGATGATGATTTGAATACTTGACGACAAATATTTAGTAACTTTATTGATTCAGATGTTGTGACAGTAAACCAATGAGCAATTATTTTAATTATGGTGGGTTTTCAATTTCTTTACACGATGTTGAGTGTGTGCTATTTAAAGATGTGGTAAATATTTTGTTATTTTTTATTTAAAAGCGAACTGCAAGCGTTACATGGGCCGCGTGCACATATCATAAAGCTGCTGTATCGTTATTTGAGATAAACGTTTGTCTTTTAAAAACTGTACAGTCCCTCACAGGAGCAGCCTGTCTTAACCGTCTTAAGGTCCGACTCACATTTCACATCTAAAACTGCACTGTAAACGCAAGCCTCGCCACTTTCTCTCTTCAAATGATGACCCTCGGTCATTCCTAAAAAGGCACTCCTAAAAGTTGAACTATTTCCATCTCGATGCAGCGCCTAGGAAAATGTGCATTTAAAACGAATATGCATGTGAAAAAACGCAAAATGTGAATCAGGCCTTAACCGCTTTTTTTAGGACGTGAAATAAGCTTCGCCTGGTTGTAAGTGCACCCACGAACAGCAGGTGTTGCTCATCAGTTTCAACATAATTTTTTAATAGATTACCACATGAAACCACCAGCATTACAATTCAAAATAAAAATACGAGTCTCCTTTTCTGTCAACAGAATACGTTATTCGAGGTGCAATACACTACTTTCGCCGCTTCACGGACGCTGTACCCACGTTCATTTTTACAGTAGCGCCTCCGAAGACTTGTGTATCGTTTCTGCGCGAGAGCGCCCTCTGGCAGCAGCATTTAACCATACTTCACTGACAACGCAGACAACCAAATCATGTGCGGTTTTTTTTCGATGTACCATGCAAGCCTAAAATATGTCACCTTCGCTTCGTCAAA
Source organism: Triplophysa siluroides (assembly GCA_006030095.1). Taxonomy (NCBI): domain Eukaryota; kingdom Metazoa; phylum Chordata; class Actinopteri; order Cypriniformes; family Nemacheilidae; genus Triplophysa; species Triplophysa siluroides. Next base: position 53,703 of record VCII01000466.1, read on the forward strand.
ACGCTACTCATAAATACATTCTTTTGCAAATCAGTCAATAAGCAGACGAAATGGCCGTTCAGGTTGATATCTAAATAACTTACTGAGAATCGATGCGAATCTGAATCGACAAGCAGAATTGAAATTGATCAAATTCAGACGATGCCCAACTCTATCCTTGAGTCAGGGAACTCACCTCAAAACATGAAAAAATAAACATTCTTTTCAATAAACTGATTGATTCAATTCATGAGTCAGACTCATATTCAGCCCACACACTCGCTGATCCGGTCACAACGATTCTCAACACCTCACTGGACGGGAATATTGTCGGTGCAGTGACAATTTTTAGTCTGTTCCTAAAAATTGTCACATAAATCTATTGCAGGGCTTCAGACGGTTGAAATATGATAAAGGATTTTTTAAGCATTAAGAATTTTGGAAACATTCCTTTAATGTTTACTATACTGGTGTGAAACGTGTACAATTGGTACTGCCAAAGCAGTTGCAAGTCAGCAGTGTACAAACAGAAAAGTGCAAAACATTTCAATCAATATCCAATTTGTTTCAGCATTTTTACCGTCTTTTTATTGGTGTAGTCCAAACTCGCACCTGCATCAAACTGATTGTATTAATCCCACAACATTTTCACAGATGTCGAAAAGCCAAAACCAATCACAGTGTGCCAATAAAGAAATATAATAGAACCACTATCCAGCTTTTCTAAATCCACAACAGAATACGAGAATACACACATACACTGCAATCAAAGTAAAAGTCTATAAAACTAATACGCCAGATGAAATGAAAGAGAGAAAGAGGAAAAAACCCAAAGACAGACACTGTAACATTTTTTAGATCAGACAGACGTCAAGTTCATCTCTCCACCGCCTCCCACCCCTTTCTTTTCTCAATTTTATGACTTTAATTGCAGCCATTTAATAATTTTCAAACTATTTTGCCTGAAGGCTGAACCACCCATAAATCACCACTGGAGCGCGAGCTCAACATTCTTTCTCTCATTCACCTTTCATCGCTCTATCTCTCTGCGTCTGTGTGTGACTTTCATGCATGTCCGTCTTCCAATCGCCTCTGATGTTTCAATGTTGATGTGTGCATGCATGTGCTCATGTCCCATTTTCACCCTTGGCACACATATACATACTATATATATATTTATAGAAAGATAGAAAAACTTTTCACTCATGTGTCACTCATGTCACTTTTCCTCTACATCACTCAAAACCATCCAATCTCTCCATCTGTCAAAATACTGAAGGCCACATTGACAGGTAAAATGAAGAAAGGGAGATACATACTGTATATATGTATAATGCGCATGTGCCGTCACACATTAAGGGGCAAATATATTACAAGAATACTTGTAATGTTCTAGTGATTTGCTGAATTAGACATTAAAACATCACAAACCGTACGTACAATTAAACAACACAAACTGCGCAACACAATCTCAGTGAAGGATTCTGTATTGCACTGAATCTAAAACATGACGACCAAACGCATTGAACACCCGGTACTATGAACAAGATATGTTTGACAGTCAATGTATGCATGCTTAAAGGCAATTCTCTGTAACACTGTGTTGTAGCCATGACACACTATAAAAGCAGAATAGTGTAGCAGCAGTAAGTACACTGTCTCAGAAATTGCCTGTCCCATTGTCAGAATTGCTCCAATGCGATGAAACATTTGCTCCCTAGATATTCTGTCTGCTAGCTGGCTATAGTCACTTTGCAGAAACATCCCTAGAGTCATTAGTTATTGAGGAAGACTTCATAATTCATAAATGTCACTTCACTTTTTAACAGCTACAGTGAAGATTAATTAACCCAAAACAAATTATAAGAGGTGACTAGTATTTGAAAGAACAACTTTGTAATAATGTTACAGTTAACTGGATAACATGTGCATCAATGATAAGGAGTAAAAGGCCTTCTTTTTGTTCCCTTCAAGCTATCTGCCGAAGGGGTTATATACACTGTATTTGTTTCTAATTGTGGCCAACTAAACCCAATGTATGTGTTAATCCAGTCGATTTGTCAAATCCATTTGAGTTGACAGGATTATAAAAGTCATCTCAACTTTTGAAAGTCAGAACAACTAAAAAAAACACTCATGCAAATAATAAACTTGACGAGTTAAGATTTTTTTTAAATATAGGTTAACTTGGAACAAATTGTTTATAGCTATTAATAAATAATAAAATAAAACAAAACAAAAAATAACTTTTTACAATAACTACAAATAACAAGATTCAACGTTTCAGGCAACAATATATTTATTTTGCATATTTGTTTTTTATTTTAAATGTGCATGAAAAGTGGCTCGATATTATTTAACACTGTAAACCCAAACAAGCTGGGCTTGACTAAACAATCTCCGTTTTATTCACGTTGAATTGGGTAGAAACACCACATTTTATTTAGTTGTACTCATACATGTTAATTACTTTTAATTTAAAATATCTGGCAAGCTAACCCATCTTTTTATAGCACTTAAAGCTTTTAGTTAACTGACCTTTTTATTTACAGTAAAGTTCCTTAAGGCAACTCAAATATTGTTTGTTACTGTGACTTAATATTTTCATTTTTCCCATGGCATTAACTCAAAAACACAGTAAGTACACAAAGACAGCATTTTACGGCTTACGAAACTCAAAATAGGATGAGCAAGTATGAATAGACTGGTCTCAGTACTGGCATTAGCTCAGTTATTGCTCAATAAGTGAAGCATAATGGTCATCATGTATTTTCCCACACGGAGCTGAAGCACAAGCACCACTCTCCTGCACAGTGGCAACCAAAAATATTACAAACACAAAATCTCCAACGTAACTAAATGTGAAACACTAACAAGTCTTCCTCCTTACTGAAAAACACATAAAATGACACTTAATTTCAACATGTAATCTCCAAATGCTGTCCCATGCGAAGCATGCTGGGAACTGAAATCAGCTGCCCAGATTTAGCGATGCTACAACACAAATCATCCATGTAGTCGTCACAACTTTAATGGATCAAGGTAGTTAAACATGATGACAAAAAAAGGTCCTGGATTAGCTTCCCTCTGAAAAAAAACATAAGGTTTTTCATAGCGATGTCACAAAATATTCATTTTTGGTTCTCAAAAACAATTTAATCTATTTAATAACTTTGAGCATTCTTGTTTACAGCACTTTTCTTATTTATGTAAAACGATGCATATTAAACATAAAATGCTCTGCTTGGCAAGAAATGTGAAGTGTGTGCATTTCAAAGTGTAGACAGACAAATTATTTGCTTCTGCAAAGCCGTCACGTCACGCCTTTAAACATTTAAAGCAATGTTTCTCTCTCGCTTCAGCATGGTCCTAATGAGTCTCATCGTATCTCTCACAGAAGCTGTCTGTATTCGTAGAATCAATCTGATGACTGTCCACAGGGACAGTAAACGACTGGCAGGCCTTTGTGCTGTTCGGCTTTTGTTCTCTCTCACTCTTACACACACAGCATTTCAAGAAATAAAAAAGAATGTGAGTTTTTCCACATCCTTTTTCACAGAGCAAGACTAGAGGGCAGCAGCATCTGTGTCTCTCCGAGGCGACGTGTTCAGTCCCGTCTGGATAAACAGACATGTTTAAGAACGTGATGAATCACCAAAGCTTCATTTACATATACAGTCATACCGTGCTGTATTATGAAAGAGATTTACAGAAACATGCGTGTGCTCATTCCTAGGAAGAGAGGTCAAATGTCAGCCTTAACATTTCATCTTTCAACACAAACATCTTATGGATTTTAATCGTTTTGTGCTGACTTCTCTTTTTGGGTTGTTTACCTTTACCATTATCAGTTAGTACGTTGAGGAGTGAAGGTTTTCTCTTGATGTACCCCAACAGACACACAACATCCTGACCAGACCGGCCCAACTTCCTGTGTTTACCAAAACAGCACCTATATATAGTCTTCATGCTTCTTATTTAGAAACAAGAGACCACACCTTTCCTTTCCCAGCAAGGGAGGAAAAACCAGTGTGTCCATACGGGCGTGCATGCGAATTAGTGTTATGATGAGCAACTAGACGGGCGTGAGCCTGTTTGTGTTTAATATTTTTGGCATGAGTCAAACTCCCGCACTGATCTCATGACCTAGTCATGAGAGAACGCCATCGTTGATGACATAAACAAAAAAGAAAAATGCCAAAAGACAAACGTTACATAGTTGAGCTACAATACAAGCGGGCATGTGGAGTGTGGCAAAAACTCCCGCTCCATTTGACCCCCTAACCCCCAACTCCAATGGGGGCGGCTGGAGAGGGCCCGTCGCAGACATAAATATTTGCCGTTCGCAAACGTGAAACTGACACAGGCCATTCCTCAAATAATCACCTGTCCATCACGCAGCGACACACACTTCTCTCCTGAACGAAAACACACTTTATAAAGCAGATAAATAAAGATTACCATCTAAGCCAGGTGCTCATGGGAGGCGGCGATCAAGAACCGTTCACAGCTGATGAGTGAAGCTTTACATCACGCAGGAAAGTGAAGTGTCACCTCGCAGGACTGTGCTGCTAAAATTAACTCCCACACCTAAAATGAATTTTTCATTCACAGCTCTGGCTGTTACCTGTGTGTCAAGATTGCTTGGTGTTAAAACTTATTTACAGGTGATGTGTATTTTAATATTAAAATAATTCTTCTCAGCTTGACGTGCAGAGACAATTTTAAGTAAAATACTTTTAAAGTACTAGAATTTGTCATGTTTGGCTAAATGGCTGAAAGATTAATATTGAGGTAAAACTAACAGAACTCAGTTTAAGAAGAGTCTTCTTAATCTAACAAAATTTCTTAAATGATCCACTTATTTTTTACTTTGCAACTATTTAGTGAACCTAAAGGATTAGTTCATTAAAAAACATGATGAACTATCCAAGTATAGAACTTCCTTTCTTCTGGTGAATTAAGTTTTTTTTTATATTTGTAACTTTATACACATTATAAATACATCACAAAAGGAAGCTCTGAAAAAAATGCCTAATCCATCATAAAAGTGAAGCAAAATGATACAATTGTGAGAGAAACATTTGAAGATTATTTAGCAAAACTGAAAACCAGCAAAAAATGCTAAATTCAAAGATTACGACATTTGAATAACTTCAAATCTCATTGGTTCTTGTATTTCTCGTGACTAATTGTCATAAAGTACATTATTTTGACAGAAAACATGCACGATATATAAAGGTATTACATAAAAGTATTCTTATGTATTTGTCTTTTAGAAAAATGCATTCATCTGAACAAAGGAATACATCTGGGAAGAATTGGAGTAAATTATGAGAGACTTTTCTTTTACTGGGGTGGAAAACTTTTAAGTGTGTCACTGGCCTGTCCTCTCACAATGAAACAGATTCAATCGAAATGCATCACATTTTCTTCACAATCCATCTTAATCGTTTGCTTGAGATGTCATTTCATATCGTGTTTATTATGTTTCCCCTCACTTATGCCTGAGAACTGCAACCAGAGGTCGAAGTTCAACGAGTTTCCTGGAATATGACCTTCATTAACGTAACATTACGACTACATTCGGAGCTGGGTAACGTGTGTTTTACAAAACCAAACACAAGTCTCATATTAGACTGCATCTACCCTGTTTAAATATTTATGCAAGCAGGACAGTAAATACACACACATGCTACATAAGAACAAACGCACAAAAGCAGACGAGACGCCCAATATGTTTGTGTGTATAGTGCAGGCAAAGAATGTAAAGAGCGTGTAAAGAATGTGTAAAAAGGGTAAAGTGTGTTTGAGCCTGAATCAGGTTCCTCTTCCAATAAACACGTCAATCAGAAGAAAGATGTACCACCGGTACATGAAGAAGGGGGTAATGTCATTGGCGCAAGGGATTCTGGGAAAATCTGAAACACAGTGAAAATACCACTGCAGCAAATATACTGGCTCAGATATCCTGTGCTAAACAGATTTTGGAATATGAAGGAGAAAAAAATAAGAGGAAAGAAATATTCCTGTTGAGTCTTCGCCATTATTCATGAGTTTATGCGTTTAGCTATATTTTATGGTGCCTGTTCAACCACAAATAAAAGTTTAAGTTTATTTATTTATATAGCGCTTTTCGCAATGTGCATTGTTCCAAAGGAGCTTTACAGGAGCAAATAAGAAAACACAAAGGTAAAACACAGCACAGTTCATAGTGTTTATATAACAAGCAAGATGATTCTAATAGATAATATCTAATAAATAAATAAAAAATAACTTTAATGAATAAAAGTGCACAATCAGTCGTCACACAAGGATAATAAACTGAATGAATAATATTTGTGGTGTTAACAATCACATGCCAATTAAAAAATGCATCCAAATGTATTATTCCTAACCCTTTAGAAATGTTTATGTACTGAATCACTCAAAAATAACTCCAAAATTAATGCGCAACCCTCATTAGCCACAATAAATGCTACATCACTGTTATATTTTAGGAAATATTCTTGACAAAACTAAAAACTTGCATAATCCTTTTCACAGAAAAAACTGTCTTAACAAGACCTGTGCTTTTGTAATTGCACTCTACCTGTAAATTATTAAGATAAACATCTCATTTTCCAGATCTTCCAGAAATCACACGGTTAAAGTTTCATTATTCGTCATATTAAATTGAAGGACAGCTGTGAAAATGTATACTAAAGAGCTTTCCCATGTAGAAAAAAATAACGGCGAAGAAATTAATAAAGGAGAAAATGGACAATAACCAAGTATTCTGATCTGCCAGCAGGCAAAGCTCTTCCATTATGAGGAAGCTGAAGCTCCATTAAATCTTACACATACATTTATCAGATACGGGTGCACAAGCACTCAGAAGTTCTGCTGTAGCAGTGATTCTTATGATGCTCTGTAAGTGAATGAGGGCATGGCTGCCTGTAGAGGCGGGTGTGTACAGTATATACATGATGAGAGTGAAATGGGGAGGTTCTTGAAATCTCAAAGTTGTGCCACAAGCAAATGTATGTTTTGATACACAGACACACACGTTTAGTTCTCTAATGTGATTGTAATCAGATCTAAATCTAAACCTGAAACGAGAGAAAGAGAGAAACATGAAATGTTACTTCCCCCCTGCATCACTGCTTGGGAAGTGACTCATGTTCAGCTTCAGACACTTAAAAGAATAAAATAGTTGAGCCAAGTGAAGCGTTTCAAATGAAGCAAGTTATCAAGTGACATCCCACATTCAAGAGGAAGAGTCTTACTGCGACATTATATTATATTATCTTTTTTCAAGATAATTAAAGCTATTTTAAGACCTTTCATTTTTCTTTAGTCTTAACTGTGCCACTCTTATGACAAATGGCCTTCCGTTCCAAATAACCTTCCATTACCTACTCAAATGCTTCCTTTTACTCCCTTTAATTCTCAGTGTTGATTCAATTCTCATTTTCGTAGAAGAGTTTTTTTGCTGTAATTATGGTACAGCGTGTTATTAATTAAAATGAGATCTCATTTTATTGAAGAAAAGTATAATTACATATTTCTTTCCGATTGTGACACACAACTTGTTTTTGACGGGGTTTATGACACTTAAACACAAGAACAAAATTACACACATACAGTACACAGTCTTATCTGCTAAAAACACTTCTGGTGCATAGAGAGAGGAATGAGAACAGAGAGAAAAATAAGACAGTAGGGTACCAGTACAAGAAAGTTTAATGTATGTGTGATGGGAAGATGACAAAACACAGCATAGAGGAGCAGAGGATTAAAAGAGTGAGTGTGTGAAAGATAACAGAACAAGAGAGAGTATTGACTTTATTATCCTCTTCCCCTGTGATTTGGCCCAAACCCTCTCAGATCAGAACCACAGGATGATTTCTGCAGACAAAAGAGTGATTGACCACTGCCAAAGCAAAGAAAAGATGAGGAATAAAGAACCTGCGTCATTTCTGTCAGATTCAGTGCTGGAATTAAAATGACACAACAATGATTTCCTCATTGAAAAGTTTTCATCAGTTCATTTTGGTTTATCTGCTTTGGAAAGTGTGTGTGTGGAATACAATAGTGAATTGTTCACTTTGTTAACAGCAGTTTTTGGAGAAAAACACATTACAACATGTTCAATCTACCTCCAGGTGCAAAATCACTAGACAATAAATACAGTAAGAATATTATAACAGTTTTGTCTTTGTTTACTATAACTATTGTTTAATAATTTCAAACCTGAGCCTTGTCATTTCATTTCAAACCTGTACGACTTTGTTCTGCAGAACACAAAGGAAGATATTTTGAAGAATGTTTTGAGAATATTTTGAGAACGACAGCACCCATTCACTTGCATTGTTTTTTTTTGTTGATACAATAGAAGTGAATAGGTGCCCCTGTTGGTCGGTTATTAACATTCTTCAAAATATCTTCTTTTGTGTTCTGCGGAAGAAAGTCATACAGGTTTGAAATGACAAGAGGGTGAGAAAATGACCACAGAATTTTCATTTTTGGGTGAACTATCACTTTAATGCCATTCGGTCTGTGATCCCTCTGAACAATGTCCAATGCCGACCAAACGTTCGGGTCAAAAACAGATCATCACCAACACCTCTCACACACGCGAACGTCACAGTGATGTTTTCCTTGTTCAGAATTCTGTAATGTTTTGTATGATGTGAACGATAAACCCTGTGTTCCGCTCCGCTAGCGTAGATAAGATCGCCTGTTTGACGCTTTTGTTACCGTGACAAATACAGAATGACAGTGCCGCGATCATCATTATCAAAGGAGAGTTTGATTACCTGCTAGTGACTGCAGCGAGCAGCTGCGGCATTGTGGGATATCAATGAGACGTTCAGAGACACTCAATGGAGGGACAGATAAGCATTTGGGAAAGAACTGAAGATGAGTGCGACGCAAAGATATGAATCCTAAAACTGACTTGAATCTAACTGAACTGAATTAAATGCACTTTTAAATGAAGCTTCGGTTCAAACCCCTCACTTTCTCTATCCAACATCATTCTTTTGCATGTGTGTGGCGCTCCTTGTACTGCCGATAACCTACGCACAACCTCCAGATAACCTTCTAACAACTCGCAGCTGCCATCTATTCACGGGTCAGAGGTCAACGGTGTGGCCATCCAGCACGGAATAGGAAATGACTGAGTGACAGCTACAACGATTTTCCCGTCATTCTACAGAAAAATGTTAAGTGCGAGCACTCTTATCATCAGGATGCTAACTGTGCCCGCTGATGCTGGTGACAGCGGTGGGAAAGGTCAAAGGTTAAAGCGAGAATCGACACCATCGGTGCTGGAATGGGTTTTTAATGACTAGACGATTGTGTGATGTTTAGGTAAGCTAGTCATGGAAACAATCACATTCCCACACTCAGATGTACCTCAACACAAACACACACATATGCAAACAGGAGATTTACATCGTGTATTCGCATAAGAGAGGTGAGGCCTTCTGTGCTGTTCTTAGATCAGTTATGTGGCTTCTCGCTTAGAATATTTGAATTATAATGAATGTGGATAGGCAAGTCTAGCCATTTTTCTCTGGTGCAAAAGACCTGTTAATGTCAAATGAGACAAGCACTTGAGGTCAAAAGCCTACGGCATTTTTTCTACAAGTATTGAAGCTAAAACAACTAAAAACCAAGATTATTCTTATTATATACAAGCCAAGCTCTAGCACATTTTCGGGTAGAAATTTTAAGTAGGGGTCTTCAATATTTGTGGTGGACAATAGGAAGGGGCTACAAGTAAAATTGGTTGAGATTCAATGCCCTACGCTCAAATATAAGACTCATATCACATGTTTTTATATCAAGGCTTAAGCGTTCACCACTTTGCACATTCTCTTTGAATCTAGTAAATAGCACATTTATTGTGGAAATCTGCTTTATCAGATAAACTGTCTTCTGCTCACGTCTTTTTCCTCATAGTCTTTATTACAAACCTCTCACATCACTAGAATAAATTCCCTCAGAACGCCAGCATTGTGCTCTTTGTGTTTGCGGTCGGAGATAAGAGCACTTCAAAGAAGGAATGTTTGGAGACGGTCTTGAGTTTGTGGGGAAATAATATCAAACCTCTTGGTTCTTTTCTGGCAAAATAAGAAAGCAGAATAGCTTTTAAATTTAATAATACTGATGTAACACGTTTGAAACGTTGTACGGCTTTCTCCTAGTCATGAACACCTGGAAATATTTGGAAATTTAACATTTTCAGATCCGGAGAAATCATAAAAAAAATATTTGTATGTTTTAGTATGATTTGCTTTCTCCCCAGTGATGTTACTTTTAGGGTCGGGGCTTCAGTATTTATATCATTTGACTTCATACGAATTAAAGGGCTATTTCACAGGCAAATCACAATTTCCCCGTGTTTTACTTACCCTCAAGGCATCCTAACTACTAAATATACTATTTTTCTTGAAGAATAATGCAGTCGAAGTTATAATACCAAGTATCGTTTTACTTCCAAGCGGTAGAATGGGAGTGAATGGGTTTCGACCTTTTGAAGCTCCAAAATGTGCATCCATCGATCAAAGAACTGCTCGACACGGCTCCGTGGTCTAAACAAAGGCTTGTTTTTCCGGCAAATGACATAGGGGGTGTCGTAAGTTCCGGTGACGAACGTCCAATAGGAGATCATCATCATCTCTGTGCGGGAGCGTTCGTCACTGTGATTTGCCGGAAAAACAAGCCTCAGGATCATGTGTAGCCGCAGGATAACGGAAGCAAAACGTCAACGTAAATAGCGCTGTCAATATGGATATTTCTCTTAAAAAAACGCATCGATTCGCTTCAGAAGACCCGTGTTAAGACCACGGAGCCATGTCAAGCAGTTCTTTGATCGATGGATGCACTTTTTGGAGCTTCAAAAGCTTGAGGGCGAGTAAAACATGGGGAAATTTTGATTTGCCAGTGAAATAGCCCTTCAACCAATACAATTCCTGCGAGATCGGAATGAAATAAGTTTGTTACAAATTTATGGAAAAGCCATGGAAACATCTAAAGTGAATAGAGTGTAAATTGTTTCATCATATCAGTTTTGTTAATGTCTGTGTGTGTGCGCAGTCTTAACAAATCTCTTGTCAGAAGTTAAAAAGGGGATATTTTCCCGGGGATACACACAGTTCAAATTACAGTCTCCATAATTCAGTGCAAAAACACAAAAGTCAGCGTAGTAGCTAGATTTCCAAATGTCGGTGGTCAACTCTGACAGCTAGTTATTAGGGCAGCGCTAAACCATTTATAATGTGCCAAACGATGACAGCTAGTTACTCCCAGTTCCACAGTCAATTCAGTTGAAGGAAGGCTTAACCAATATATCATGTCTTAAAGACACAGAGATTACCGTGGTAACACCTGGCCTGACAAAGATTAGAAGGAGAAATCTTCTGTACATGACAACACAAGCACACCTGTACGCAGACGTCTAAATTCAAAAACTTATAGCGAGTACAAAAACACATTCACTCAAATAATGTGACGGCTTAAAAGAAGAGTTCACCCAAATTTTGTTTAAAATGATAACTACTGAAGTCTATATTTACTTTCATGGAAGGAGCGTAATGCCAAGATAAAAACGCACATGTAAACATTTGACATTTCAATGAGAGTAGGAGTGATCAGACGGTCAAGCTCCAAAAAGCACACATCACAAAAGCAATACATTGGGTGAACACATTTTTTTTGCCGGTGAAATAGCCCTTAATAGAACTCAAAAGTTCAGTAACTCTCAGAGGAAAAAAGAAACTCACACCAGAGCATAAATGACTACTGCTTATATACACCACACATGACATCTAAATTATCACTCATACACACACTCACTCAGTGAGAAAACATTTAATTACCACATATGAGCGCACAGACGCACACACACACACAGAGCTAGACTGAACACGAGAGAAATCTGACATGTTAATTACAACAGAACCCACAGATGGCACAGAAACACGCCTCAACGTGCCTCTCAGGGTATCGCATGTTCAACACATTTCCCCCCCCCGAAACACACAAAAACTTATTTTCCCAAAAAGCCCTTTAGGAAAACGATCCAAAGTTTCAGTGGTGTTTCTGACTGCTGGACACCGAGTCGATCATGTGTGACTAACATCCCATAGAGACCGGACCATAATCCTGTTTCCTCTGGACCGTCTCCAGTCTTTACAACTCACACTGTGTGCAGCGATCAAAACACACACTGTCATTATCCTGCTATGCTCTTCCTCGTGTCAGGATAATTAGTAGGATTGGATGAAGGATTTCATGCTGTTTTTCGTATTTCATTCTTCACTTTTTTGAAGCTCAAATGATGTCAACGAGTCTCCCAGAAGTGCAGAATAAAATGTTGTTGTTTTTTTAACTCCGTAGGAGTTCACACAGACGGCAAAAATTCGATGCGATTAATAATTATTAAAACACCGTGGCATCTTATTCGCAACACAATTCATTTGTAGTCGGGTATTAAATGATATGGCTGGCTCTACCAGTATTAGGATTTTTACAAATGATAAAACAATGCACTCTGTTGGCGAGTGGAACTTGTATTGGACCCTTGCCAGCGAAAAAAGGTTGCAACTCATTTCACATTCAAATATGTTAGACAATTAAAATGTTCACAGGACATTTTTTATGGAAGACTTAAAGTGTTCATGAGACAATAGAAGGAACACACTATAAAAAATACAGGGTTATTTTTAAGGGCCAAACCTGTTGCATTTTTCGTGTGACTAATATAATAATATAAAACCTTAATAGTGTTCTATGGTGTGAGAGCAAAAATGTAGAAAAAAATCTGACGATAAAAATAAATCTTATGCTATTTTATTTTAGAATATTAATACTAGCCTATAAAATAATATGTTATTAACAGTTTGTTTTCAAGATTTTTGCTGTGCACAAAAAAAGGGAACTTTGTGTCAATGAACAAGAATCAATACGTCACAAACCGCCATGAGACGGGGTTGGCAAAAGCACACTAATACAAATATAAAACTAAAAATAGGTGGAATTAACAGCAGATATAGTGTATTTCTGAACACAGTAAAACTGTAATATTGAGTATATGGATCAGCATAAGGCGGTAAGCAAACCAATCTTAGATGTGTAACGATAAAAAACAAATAATTGAGCAGAAGGGCCAACTCGCCGGACGAACAGACATCCGGACATATAGGCTACTGGCTAAAGAATAAAATAAATATTCAATCCATCTAAAAGACCAGAGTCAGTGTAAACAACTTAAGTTGAAAACTTTATTTAAATCAAATTCAACTTACAAAGAAAAATGTAAAACAACCGTGGGAAATCATGACAACCTTACTTTTTCACTAACTACTAGATACAGTATAAAGCTTAATCTGTGTTTTCAAAGCATGCCCCTGAGGTAAAAGTGGTACTGTAAAAGTGCTGAAGTACAAAGTGCTGTGTTTTTTATTTCCTTTCCACATATTAGTGATATAAGTGAGGAAATCTTTACTCAATATATCTGGGTTATTGCCTACATAGAAGCACCTTCAAATGACAAAAACGTTCCTGGCATTACAAAGTTAGAAGCATATTGCTTATGCAGTATGCACAGCTTACACTTCACTCCTTCAGTGCTGTAGATTTGAAAGGAAGGCTATTAGGATTCACATTTTGGACTGGGCCGCACCCTCAAACTGTGTGTGTGTTTTGGAAGGCAGCGAGCTATTCATCATCTTAAATACCACTGAATTATTTCAAGGGTGAAACCTGTACAGTCAGGTGATAGTGACTCGACTGGAATTTTAGACCACTGATCCAAACAAGCCGCCTTTGTCTCAAACCGAAACGAAACATGTAATCGAAAATCCCCGTGCTGTCGAATCACATACGTAATGATGACAATAGAGGAGCTTGACAAATCCAATTCATCCCGATTTAATTTCAACTACATTTCATACACGTACACATTACATGAATGCATTTGGCAGACGCTTTTATCCAAATCGAGTTACTGGCCATTTGAGTATGTTATACATTTACTTTGTGGGGTGAGAATCGTTTGGTCCTTCACGATTAGGTCACAATTCGATTCAGAACCGATTCTTGATGTACTAATTAGCATCTTTAAGATTTAAAGTGGCCCTAACACACAGGGTTTCAGCCAACTCATATTAATCTTGAGTATCTATAGAGTAGTATTGCATACTTCGTATCTTCGAAGAGTATTTAGTCTGATCACAAGATAGACACAGCTTTACGATTGTTTGACGGCACGTGCGGGGGGGAGGGGTAGGCTCAACCAAAGCACGTGCGCACCCATTGTCAACTCACCGCATGCGGTTCATGTCCGCCATCTTTTAGCGCTGGAACGGCTCCATATATAAGTTTTAAAAAACGACAGTTAATATCCACAGTTTATATAACATTCATCACCCAAATGAAGTGAACAAACAAACACCTGAACTTCGCGAACGTATGCTCTCTCTCTCTCCTGCACACAAGTGAAAGTGACGTCTGCGCATGCTCCTTCTCCTGCTTTCCTTGCGGCCGCGTGCTTTTCCGGGAGAATTGTCCAATAAGGGACTAAGAAAAAATTGGTACGAAGCAGTTTTATATGTTCGAAAAAAACTTTCCGAAACCTGTACGATCGCTGGGGGAGTGAATCGAGCACAGAAATACTGAGTTATACGCCCAACTCGATTTTTGACAAGTTGACCATGATAAGCATGAGAAGACAGCACGTTTAACAGTGTGAAGTAGTCAGAATGCATGAAACACCGTTGCAGGGCCGCTTTAAGATGTCATCGCGTCACGTTCGCACTCAAGAGCCAGACTTGTGTGTTGGTACTTTGGCGTTTACTCTTAGAACTGTCACATATTGTATTTTAATACAACTGAGTGCCCCGTAAAGCCATTCTCATTGACGTATTCTGCTGTCAGACATAAAACAAGTTCAAAATCATCAAGAGTGGTTATTTTACCAATATTAGTGTATGAGTCCCGTGCAGAGACACCAGCGAATCTGGCTAACATATTTACAGAAGTATGTTCATGTTGTTAAGTCTAAATAATGACAGGTTTTGGGAAACGCTATATGGAAGCTGCGGTATAGTCAATTGAATGCGTTGTTCTTCCCTGCCGCTCACTCGCTGCACAGAGCAGATGCAGAGAAATAACATCCTGAACATTTATCTCGTTTATCTTGTATTTTAGTCCTACAGGGTCTGAATTTATTTGGTTTTCTCTCTTTCTCTACTGCTCCTGTATGCTCCGCTGTGTTTGCGCGTGAGGTGTGCACTCTGTAAAAGGTCCGGGTGCTGCACCGCTCTTGCAGTTGACTTGTTCTTGGCGGCCTGTTTTAATTTTAGTTTTAGTTTAGTCTTTGTGTCAAGCTGTCATTTTAGTTTTTTATTGTTTTTAGTCAGGTTCATACTCTTTTTAGTCTAGTCAAGTTTCTGAGCATTTTAGTCTTATTTTTGTCAGAATTATCCATGACTATTTTCATCTAGTTTTAGTCGACGAAAACTGATTACATTTACTCTAGTTTTAGTTGTAGTCAATGAAAATTTTATTTTATTCTCTTTTTAGTAATGCAATTCTATTTAACCCAGTCAATATAGTATAAGTACCTAGTAGTATAGACGAAACCAACATTTTCTATTAGCCAAACCCATTTCAAACAAGGAATATTATCTTATTATATTATTGTTACCTTATAGACTCAAGAATAAATCCATTCCAGACACGAAAGACGCCATTTTTTACGGCCATCGGAAGGGGAGGGAATGTTTAGGCACATCACCATGCGATTCGATTGCGATTCAGAGGGCTGGGATGCGAGGATAAAACGATTCTCAATGCATTTTTTTCCTATACAAATTTTCGTTTTTTTGCTATGTGACTATTAAAATCAAAGTATTTGTAATTACCCAGACCGATTTTACTTCCAATATATCCTTTATTAATAAAACAAATGGAAGTGGTCAACAGGAAGGTTACATTTGCCAGCATTGCAAAGAACAGGAAAAGAGTGACTGCCCTCAGTGCCGTAGTAGCATACAGAATGCAGTAAATTCAAACTTTTTTTTGTACATAGCACTGGAGCTAAAGAGGTTTAAAGTTTGGAAGCATGGCCAAACAGTAGTAGCACAAGTATAAATTGTCGGTGGTCATCATTAAAAAAAATTATGCAAGTGCAGTTCATCATGAATAGGCAGGTAACTGACAAAAGACATTCATGTTACATACAGATGGATAAATTAGGGCCATATCATTTTTACACTACCTAAATTTGTTTTAATTTTCAAATATGTGTGTTTTTTATTTTTTACTATAAAATAGTGGTATATTTGTCCACATAAATTACTGTAGTTTACTATTACTGTATTTAATATGTTTTTGAACTTTACTATAGTATACTGTGTTTATCAATTTACTACAAGAGAACTACAATTTTCAATAGCAAATACTATAGTTCACTTTTGTCTGAGTGTTCAATTTAACAGGTCTTTTATTTTGACGGGTCTTTGGGAAGAGGCTTGAGTTTTTGTGTTTGCCGATAGCTTCACTCAAACAGCAAACGTTCGTAAAATAAACTCTCAGAGCAACTCTGGAGATGAAGTTCATTTGTTCATATCCTCATACAGTGCTGACGCAGATAAATCCTCGACCATCACTCGTGTTGTATGTTAAACTGTGCACATAATTCACTCAGACACGCAGAACAGCCAAATAACATAAAAAAACAGGATCCCGCTCGCATCTAGGTTAAAGCATCAGACGAAATAACGTTATAACATTTTGTCTCGTCTCGTTTTGGTCAACGAAAATGAATAGAAATTTAGCATAGTTTTTATTTTGTAAACCACATTTAGTCTTGTTTATATTCGTCAACAATATTGCATTATACATTTAATTATAGTCATTGTCACATGATCAGCATTTACGTTGAGTCACACTCGTTTTCGTCGCGTGATAAAGGTTCGTCGACGACAATAGTCAGTCATAATTTTCGTTGACGAAAGCAACACTACTTCCACCTTATTTGTTCCAACGATATCACGTTACTATTTTTAGTAACGTCTAATAAATGTTTGTGAATCGATTCGAATATTCAAATCGAATCGATTTTTTCTACCACCCCTATTACTTTGTGCTCAAATGTAAATCAAATACCAAATCAAATAGGTTTTTCTTACCTTAAACATCTCTCATACATTATACATCTAGTGTAGTCTACAGTCTTAATATGCACCTCTTTTAAGATCAAGGGAAGTTAAATAATCTCTTTTGTGTTTTTCACCTAAATATGCAGTTATTGAATGTTAGCCATCTATAGACGTGACGCTTTCTAAACATCTGGTTTGCAGCCTCTGAGATCTCTCCATTTAAATATAGGACACCGGAAATCTGAAAAATAAGATAAAATTTGGAAAACACACGGAAGACATTTCCATTAAATTATCGAGCCCACAGTGAAACCTCAGAGGATGAAAGGGGCAAAACAAAAAATTTGTGCTGGTGTCACTCACAAAATAACACATTTGTATCATTCGCTTCACATATAAACAAGCTTCAATAGGTAACATATTTCCCCTATGACTCCTGCTGAACCACCATACCTCTATAACGTTAATACATTCACATTCCTCTGTGTGTGTGTGTGTGTGTAGAAGCTTCGAACACCAGGGAATGCCAAAGATCAACAACAGTGAAACCCAACAAGTCATTACATACATCAGCTAAGTAACCGTTTTGCATGTTTGTGAGATGACAATCTCATAACTGACTCATCTAAATACCATTTATTTGGATCTCAATAGAAGCTACTAGTACACATGCAACCACACGCAAACGGGCCTGTGCTAAAGGGGAGCGGGGCTTGTAAAAAACAGATGTAAGACAGGGACCGCCGTGTCACTTTTTTTGTGCGCTGAAGTCACATGAGTTGAAAGCGGCAACTGTTCTCCTGACATCACTGATGAAGAACAAAGGCCGTTTTCATTAAGAGGATGCTTTAGTCTTTTGATGCTGAAGATTAAAATGAGCGTTTATGTTTGAACAGCGTGTGTCGATTACCAAAATCTAATCAGTTATGAATTCAAAGCTGTCCAATATTTTGCAAACAGTAAGTGTCTTTGTTCGACGTTAAAGTGAGCGATACTGCCGTTAGATCCACAACTACAATTTGTATTTCCACAGACAAATAAGTATTATCTGTCACGACACTGTATGCTCCTTACTCATGTGCTTTTGAGCCTTGAAAATATTAACGACTGAAAGTTTAAATTAAAAAAATACTGGAAGAACTGTACTCCAACAGAAAAAAAATCTTAAGCCCTTAAAGGGGTCAAATGACACAGCTCAAACGAATATAATCGTTTGTTTAAGATGTAATGCAATCTGTATACATGATTTAAGGTTAAAAAACGCAGTATTTTCCACATACCGTGCATGTTTGTATCTCCTCTTTGCCCCGCCTCTCTGAAACACGCAGATTTTTTACAAAGCTCATCATACTATCTAAATGCGAGGTGTGCTATGATTGGCCAATTCACCAGTGCGTAGTGATTGGTCGAATACTGCAACCGTTAGACTGAAATGTAACGCCTCTTACCATATTCGGAACATCAGGTTTCAAAGCAATTGTACTGACAGTTCATACAATGTCATCGGTACATCCTTATATCAATTCGAGCCAGAATCTGATCCGGAAAATGAAAATTATCCGATACATCAACTTTGCCAGCGCGACTCGAGAAGGATGTAAAGGATTGGCAAGGTTATATTAAAAACCTATGTTAAATAGTTTAAAACTATAGCGAACTGTTTTACCTTTTATATACAACGTTATAAAGACTATAAACAAACAACCATATACATCATACAGAGTTTGTGTGAGATAGAAACAAGCTCGCATTACAGCAGGGAATGGTAACATAATAAATAACGTGAGCGCTTTGAGCCTTCTTGATCAACCAGTGTTACGCCACGTCTCGTCGCGACTCAACAAAGACAAATAATCCCATTATAAACACGACATTATTACTGATTATTAGGACTTTAGGTCTCAAATACACGACAAACTCAACCCGCGTTAGTCCATATCAAAGTCTTTTACAATGAAAATATACTTACGGGCTGTGAATCTGAAGCGCCAGACTGTCACCGCGAAGTTTTAATGGTTGTAATGGCACCACTTTTTAACCAAAGCTTTCGTGCATAGCCGGTCTTAAACTCTCTCCTACGTTCGTGAAGCAATCGTCGGTGAAATGCGCTGCACAAACTTGAACATTCAGATTGTACTTTTCTGGAACAGTGTTGTAAATAAAATGTAACCATTTGTTTTTAGTTGTCTCTTCTTTTGGCAGGGCAAACAAAGAGGCTTTCTTTTCGCAACGAAACCGCGACATGGCTTCGGCGGTGACGATACAATGAGATTTACAAGTACGCCCACTTTACTTGCGTTTAGATTTGGGCAGTCTTAGTCAAGTCATACCACGAAATGACGTAGATTCGTGGGGGTGTGGTTACACGAGGCATTTCAGACAGGTCTGGTTAAGCATTCGCTTTTAGATAGAATGCATCTTTTGTTCCGGCACTTTCATTTTTGCAATTTTGCGTGTCTAATACATGCATGGGTAACTTATAATACACCAAAGACACAGAAAAACAAGTATTATCCCCTTTAAAATATACTCATTTTATATTAAATCATCTCTTTCAGTCTAAACTACCTTTTGCAGATGATTATCAGCAATATGAAGCAATTGTTCCTAACAGCAGCTGACAGGACAAGATGAAAAACCCAAACAAGAGACGTGTTTGTATTGCACTCTCCACCTGGTACCAGCAGGTCACGCATGACCGGCAGATAACTGATAGCCTCAATCATCCGGGCTGATAAGATTCAAACCACTGGCAGAAGAACATAAAACATCACCGCGCTATATCTCTAGTTATGTTTGACTTCACACAAATAGAAATCAAAAGACAGAAATGACTGAACGCCAGAACTATGTACAGGTCAGTACATTAGAGAAATGACATGCTATCGACACGCAAACAGAAGGAAATAAAAACCTTGGAATATAAAATAGAACCAACAGAAGGAAGTAAATGGCAGGTAGTCTTTTGTTCTTAACAGCTCGTGTGTATTCATTTTTCAGTCATTCAAGTCACATATGGCCTGATGCTTGTGAAAGCCAGTTTTGCCCCTTTGAAAAAAACATAATTAAGTCTTATCTGGTTTTGAGATTATTTACATGTTGTAAACATAAGTGATAGAGAAAAAGAGAGAGCATTTTAAAATGAAAAGGATGGGACTTTCCTCATTATAATGGAATGAATGTGTTTACGTCAGCACATGCTTAAATGGGTAGATAAAGATAGAGTTAAGGAAATTAAATGGTTGCCCTTCACTTCAACTAACTGTGTAAAGATTGAAGCGATAAAGATCGATTAAACCTTCAGGCTAATTTTTGAAAAAAAAACTGACTAGCACAAAACAGAGATAGATGCTCTTTTGTATAAACACACACAGCCCATGGGCCTGAGGTTGACACCTGTTGTCATATAGGCTCAGCCTGCTGGTTCGTTTCTCTTATGGGCTCTCAGCAGCTGCTTGTATTTACTTTAACTCAAATGCACCTGATGCATTGTTCATTTCACATAAACTCAGATCCTTATATAAGGTGCATTTCAAAGAGACAGACTGACAAAGTCAAACACAAACTGTGTAAAACAAAGTAGCAAAATGAATGCAAACATGTACATCTGCAAGAATAGTTACAACCACACAAACCGTAGGCATCCTACCAAATAACGAAACGTAGGAAAATATCAGCAAAGCTGAATGCAACAGTTGGGTCAAATCAAACATTATAAACACAGCAATAAAAACACAAGAACGTATTTAAACCACACAAAACCTTCAAATGACTCAAAAATGCCATGTAAAACCTTTTCTCTTACGCGCAAGTAGAAAGTCCGGAAATAGACGCGCCACGCGGGGTTTAGGAAACAGCTTCAGGCCGCAGCGCCACACGTTTCATGACACACGATGCAAACTTCCAGTCTCAGGCCGGAAATGAAGGCGAACCACATATGGTTTAGCGCAGATCGTGCTCCCAACAGTATTTGTATTTTATGTTCTTATTTTCGCTTAGATTTTGGTGACTGAAAACGCTAGAAAATGCATAACCTACATTTTTATGTAGTTATTATTTGCATAGTGCGTTCTTTTTGACTAGATATAATATTAAGATAATGTTCGTAATATCTACATCAATATCTGTTCAGTTTGTAAGAAACACTTAGGGACAAAGTGTGGACTTTAAATGTCAAATATACATTATTTTTCAGAATTCAAATAAATTGAAAATAAAGTTTTGCATTTCTTATATGAACAAACATTTCAACTAGAACATATTTTTAAAACAGAAGATATTTTAGAATTAAAAATAGATGTATAGTAGCTGTATAATAGGCCCATTTCACATGGCGTCCGTTCTGCAGCGAAGCTGTGTATTGTTACTTCCGCTAGCGCCTCAGAAGTTTTACAAAGTCCCTTGCACCGCTGCCACAAATACGGCTAGATGATGTACAACATCTTGCAGACAAATTTTCGCTTATGACAAGATCAAAGCTAGATAAAGGATACAAATACTTCGTTGAAAAGTACCTGATGGTTTTGAAGGTAAGTGTTTTGTTTTCTTTTTGTGTTAGCGAAGGTGCTAGAATAAGTACTTGAATAAGTGTTCTGTCAGTTTTTCTGTCACTGTTGTTAAATTCCAGCGCGACGGCAAAACAGAAGTTATTTTTCTTCTTCTTTTTTCTTGTTTGTTGCAAGACGGATGTCAAGGAAGTAAAGTGACGTCATTGTGAAAAGGGCCTATAATTGCGACAGAAATAATTAACACTTTAGACAATTAAGACTAAGAAATGAGTAAACTTTCAGTCCCATTTTATCATGTGTTTTACACAAAAAATACTCCATGTCTTCCTGGAATGAAAAAACTAAATGTAAAGGGCTTCCTGGAACCTTCCAGGTGTTCCATGAGACTGTGAAGGGCCACTTCCTTGTCCTCTTCATCCACTGCCGATGCTGTGCAAAAGGGGCAGTGATAAAGGCTGCAACAGATTGTACACAGTTGCAGCTGATGTACTTTTTTCTCTCTTGGAATTGTTGAATGTCTCTACAATGAATCAAATGAAAAATATATAACACACATACTCACTGTCTAAACTGACAAAGTAAGGTTCGTACCACAAACACGCAAACCAGAAATAAATGAGCTATGCATTGAATAAACAAAAGAATCAAGTAATAATAACCGATAATAAAGAAAGAGCGGCTTCGCCGCAAAGCCCCTTTACGTCACCCTATCTAAAAAGAAAGCAGAGTGTTTGTGGAAATAAAACAAAATGATTTAAACTTTAATTATAATCTGTGAAAGATGTGCACATAATAATAGTTGCGATAAACACCTAATTTGATATATACATTGCTTTCTCACAACATATAAACAAAACTGGACATGTTAATGCGTGTGTCCAAAAACGCGTGCTGCTGCAGGTGTTGTGCCGAGAAATGCACCCCCCAGATTATGCACCTCCTTCAAGGACACGCTGTCCGGTTGGCTAATTCTAACCCCTCCTAATGACACCTAATCCTCACCGTAACCAATAATGTGCACAGTGAACTCATTAGATAGCGTTATGTTCATTTTTGGGGTAAAATCATATATATTGTCTTGGTTACTCATTTAAATTATTTAGCATTTTATAATCTGTATAATTTTAGTTTTTAAACGTATTTTATAATGAACGTTTATTCAATGTAGTTTGATGTTTTGCTGCTCAGTGTGATTCAGAGGGCGTGTAGCGGTAAGAAAGTGACGCTAGTGAATTCACTTTATGATGGGGCCTCATAAACTTTAATCTCTATACAGCCAATTAAAAAATGACTAAAGAACCTTTATTTATAAGAGTGCAAGCGTAGTGTCTGGATGAGCACAGCAGACAGATTCAGCAGCCCTCTTTCCCCAAGATTATTATCACCCTGTTCTGTCAGACACACACTAGGTCTGGAGGGCTTTAATGGGGCTTCTTTTGGGTTTGGTGGTGCGTTAATTGCTGCATGAGGCCTGTGTCAAACTGCTTCCTTAAATCTAGCGATTTGGTTTGCCTCCCAAATCTTCTTGGGTGAGCCGTATTCCAAGTCATTGTAAAATACAAATAAAGCATTGTGGTGACAGATTCTGTGTTGCTCAACAATCAGAAACACCCTATGGCTAGACTAGGGACTAATTTCTTGTAAGGTTGATTAATCTATTCATACGTTACATGTACATGCAAGTCATCTGTCTGATGTTAGAAAAATGTAGAAGTTTGGAACGAACCGTTTCTGGATAATATGTTTTGTGTGATAAACATTCGTTGGCATAGTAGTTAATTCTTGCATTTAAAAATCTTTTTCCTTTTTTCATAATATGTCAGGTCAACGTAAGCACTTACATTTTATTGCACAAGATTGATTTAAGAACTTGATTATCAAGGAACAAGAATCTACCAAAGTTGCATTATAAAAAGTTGTATTATAGATGAAATTCATTTGTATCGTAGCCTGACAGTTCACATTTTCTTCTTTGCCATTGTATTTGACTGCATATTTATTTATGTATGACTGCACAATACTAACTTGTTCAATCTCTCTTGCGCAGAGAGGCCACAGAAAAAAAAAATGTAACTTATGTACCTGCTTTGAAATGCATTCATATTGATGAATTAGCATTTAGTCAAAGAATCTGCATATGTTTCAAAGTGCAGTCTCCTGAGAGGAAATTACATTGGGAGACAAATGGTTATTTGAGATCTCTCTGTCGCTATTTTCCTATCTCTGTTTATCATGTCTTTGACTTCTTTCAACCCGTAGATGCTGGTAATCCTTCAGCCCAAGTTGGCAGAACTACAATGCAAGTGAAGTGAGAAAGAGAAAGAGAGAGAAGGTATGTGTTTGTCTGTCAGCGCCGTTTGCTCAGGTTCATATTTAAACCGTGAACATTAAAGATGAATGTACACGTCAGTTCAACCTTGGTGCCCTCTTGTAAACAATGAGGCCCTGTCTTTGAGCTCGGCTCTTTCACTCCTGTATCCCTCCCTCTTCTCTCCCTCTCAATGACAGAAAGTTAGAGAATTCCCCCTTACAGTGAAAGAGGTGGGAGGGGCCTGGCATCAAAAATACATTTCTCGGTTTTCCTGTACAGTCGGATCCTATACCTGATAATCTGAAAAAGTGAGATAGTTTGGTCACACGAAAGTAACAGGGATGACAGTTTTACAATTGAATTCTAAATTAACAAAAGTCTAAACTAAGGGTTATGAAATTACAAGTTGCTTCAGTGTTGACATTTCTATAGATGTTTTCTACAATATTATGCTCTCTAATAAATGCTGGGTTATTGTCAACCCAGTGTTGGATCAAAAAGGTACAAATCCAACCTATAGGTCATATATAAACATTTTCTGGGTTAATTTAACTCAGCGACTGGGTTCGTCCCTTTTTGACCGAATGCTGGGTTGAAAAAAGTGTGTAGCCTTGTAACAGGGTTGACATTATTTTATAATTATTAAATTGTTAAAGTCTTAATTCATATGTATATGAGACACAAATGAAATGGCATCCATGGATCAACTTTCTTTTTCATCATGGGACCACATTTTTCGGATTCAAAGAAAGAGCGTGTCTCTTTAAAATCAATTGTCAAGTGTGTGTGTGTGTGTCAAGTCATCTATGTTTGAGGTTTTGTCTCCCTGTTTCTTTAAAGAACATCAGTTCTTAGGGACTAAAGCCAAAAAACTCATAGATTTATGACTTTTAATTATCATAGATAAATGCTGCAGAACTCTCCCTGTCTTGTTCTTGGCACACACTGGATTGTCGAGTTGCCCTCATGAGAGGAAAGATGCCAGAAATGAGCGGAAAAAACACTGAAAACACTCAGAAAGAGAGTGGGAGTTTGAAAGAAAACTAGAAAGAGTGTGTAATGGGAAACTGATGAACTGTCAGAATGTTTAAATTTGCATAGGAGTTCAAAACGCTCCTGAGTGAGTGCGTGCCTGTCTTATAGAAGGTGACACGTATTTTCTCTCTTCTGCCAGCTCACACACTGGATCATGATCAAGTTCAGATTAATTGTACTTCTGAAAGAGGGACAGTCCTTATGTACACACTCTTCTGTGGTGAGAGAGATACGAAGGCAGTGTGTGTGTGATTATTCACCGGGAGGAGTCGCACCCCCTGTCCAAACACGTTCCAGAACACACACATTGCCCCAGGAGTCTTTGTTATCATATTATTTCATTTGAAAGAGTTTGAAATATTGTTTTTGCCTGTCTGCTGTCCTGCAGAGAATCTGCCAGCAGCTGCTCATTAGCTATGGAGCCGATTTCTCACCCGACACCCCCTGTGACCCCCGCCCACATTCTGTTACCATGGCGGTTACCAAGACGACACCAAAGGTCCCATCTTAGGGGTTCTGTCTACCCCACTGGGATGCTTTTGAATTGTACCAGACATTAGCTCTTTCTCTCTCTTCATGTCTCCACATCTGGATCACATTGTTATCACAAACCTGTCTACAGTGTTGTGTAGCATGCTGAAAAGAGACGTTGACCTCTGACCTCTGGCTTGGAGCCGTGAAGTAGAATGACCTGTGACCCTTAGGGCAGTGGATAAATGAGGTGTGGTGAACACTGAAAACAGGATGACAGGAAAGCTAAACGACAGCTTGTCAGCATGGACTTTATCACAACACTAACAAGAGACGAGATTCAAATAGCTGTCGGCATGTCAGAGAGATGCTTTACTTTGCCAAATGCATAGTAGGACTGTATAATCATACATACACATTTACACACAAACATGTGGGAAAAATAAGATGTAAAACTATATGTAAATGTTCAATATAGTACTAGCAAAAATCTAAATAGAAATAAAGCAATAAAAAAGCTGCTTGTATTAAAACTAATTGGTTTATGGAAACATAATAAAACACTCATGTTTTGTGTAATGTTTAAGAGACTAAGGCCATTTTAAAAGCGTGAAATGTATACTTAACATTGTGTCAGGAAAATTCATGACTTCCCTGATCTTATGAGATGTTAATTATAAACAAAATTTCCTGAAACATTTCATCTGTTTGGGGTCTCAGAGAAGCCAGTTATAAAACATGAATGAAGGCAATTTCTTCAAGATTGACAGACAGGTATACATACTGTAGAAGTACAATTATGCAAGATTATTCGAAGTATTTTTATTAATTATTTTTTCCTACAATGTGTTTTGGTCACAGGTTGGTATATTGGATACCATCACTTTCCTGCTTTTGTTAGTCTGTAGCTATAGTCTCAGTTTTAAATAGGTCAGAGAAACTTATTAACATAATCTGAAGGGAAAATAAATGTTAATTTTCTTTTATTATTTTACACATACAAATAACAAATAAAACCGTAACCTCAACAGAACAACTTGAGAAACAACGGATGAAGAGCCTTAGGTGGGCAAGACTTCACTGTTGTCTCCAGACTTCCTCTTGAGAGCCGTGACATACAACCGTCATGGAGGTCGAATGTGAAAATCTTCAGTAATATCAGATTTCAGACACAAACTCTGTTGGTTTGGGCAATTCTTCATGCTCAGACGATTTGGTTTAACAACCTGCCAAATCTAATTCAGTATCGGCAAAAGGGCCTCGAGTCCCCCATTTGATTTTGACAGTTCTCGCAGAGAATGAGGGATAAAAGAACCAAGAGAGAAGATGAGAAAGGAAAGATTCAGCTGTGTCTATCTGTTCAGACAGATTCTGAAGAGGAATCAATGAGTGACAGGGAACTGTGGAAAACTGAATGTCTGCCAGTGTAAGAATGGAATGAAAAGGCAATATTTATTAGCATTACAACTGTATGTGTTTATATGGACCTGATTATTTCAGAAGAAACAATTATTTGTGATAACACGTCAGTTGAAAAAAATTCTAGGATATAAATCTCTAAAGATGTGTTTTGAAACCCTATCAGGGTCTGAAAGTCTAAATAACTATTTAACCTCATGTTCAACCTCCATACAATCATTTGCCCTTTTGTGAGGTGTTTTTTCATGTTTTTTTTACACATAGACTTTAAAACAACATAAACTATTTATTTTCCACACATTAGTCTATTTGCCATTCATTGGCATTTTTTTTGCAAAATATAGCAAAAGATTTTTAAACAACATCTCATTTGCACAATTTAGATTAGTCAATTTCAGATCATTTTACTCGATAATACTGATTAAGAAACATGTCACTCATGTTTAAATGCAAACCTACAAAAAGGGCTATTAGTCCCAGTCTATAGACTCGCAGACATAACAAAACAAAAACTGACGCACCGGGCAAAATAATTAAACTCAACCAGTCTGTCAACAGGATAAATACAACCTTGCGCCTCAACTAGAGCATGTTACACCATAGACTATGTTTAAAATGCGTCCTTCATTTCCCTTAAGTGATTTTCTATAATGACCCGTTTAAATAAGCATAAATTAAATCATTGGATCCACCTTTGTCACAAAGTTTGCTCGTAAAAATCATAAAAGGGCTTGTAATGTGAGCATGTATTTGGACGGGTGGGGGGAGCGCACCTATGCGCATGCAGTGAACATGCAAACTAACAATTATTTGTGCACATTTGTGCCTGCGTGCGTGTGTGCACCTCACCTTTCCTTCAGGGCGAATGAGAAGCATTCGTTCTCCAAATCATTTCGAAACGTATCTGTTACAAAATATATAAAAAAAACGCTCTATTCACAATGAAAACAATGCAAATGATGCCGCATGAACGTCATATGAAAATGAGCTGTCATTTATATAGACAGTGTTACTTTGTGAACTAGCTGAAAACTTGCTGACGTGACAGAAAATGTGGAACTCACAGAACAAGTTGCTAAACGGGATGTGTGCTAGTGCAGTGCATTTCCAAAACCTAAAAAATTCTGAAAGCTTTAATAATACATACAGTAATAAAATGAAGAATGTGCTTATGCTGTTTGTGTTGGTGTTCAAGCTGAGAATATGTTTTGGTTGTGTGTCTAATTCTGTATCTCTTGTATATCAGAAGTTTTTACAAACAGATGGCTGAAGGCTGAAATACAATGTACTTCTTTTAATTAATTTAATTTAATTGGATCATTTATTTCAGTTAGTCTGTTTACGTAATTTCAGCTTACTTTTATAAAACGGTCAGTTCTGGTCCTTGATTCTGATTGGCTGAGCCGAGTTCTAAGCCCTTATACAATACCCCATAGCCTTCATATCCTTTCATTTACTTTATTTTATGAAACCTTGCTACGCATATGGAATAACCATTTTACAAAAGCAATAAGCCCCGCTGAGCAGTGTCTTACAGTGCATTTAATAACAGCTGAAGGGGTTTTAGGGACTACGCTTTGCATCGTGCCATAACGCCCTTAGCTGTTATAAAATGCACCGTAACCCACTGCCTCTTGGGGCTTATTGCTTTGTTTTAATATACGTATAAAAGGTTTTAATGAGTTTTGATGTAAAAACACATGTTGCCATGGTTTGTTGATCACAATTTTCACAGTTAACATTTTCCTCACAAGAACAAATAGGAACAAGTCAGTAGTAAATATGATACACCGACTGTCAAAAAGTGATTTATTGCCCATAATTTTATGGCCCCCTGCTGTGTTTTATGATTATGACCCCCTTTGATCGTGCACCGTGTGTACATTTATGACCCTTTGTTGTTGATCAGAAAAAATGGTTGTAATGTCCAGACCTCGCAGCCTCACACCCTCCCTTCACAGCGGAAGAGATAAGGAATTGGTTTGAGAATGCTTGGCCTCTGAACGCCTGTGAATGAGAGCAATAAAAAGTTAAAGAAACAAGAAACACTGATGTTTAATAAAATAGTTATATAGTGACCAAATGAAATAAGATAAACTCAACCTGACTATTCTTTTAAGCTTTAAAAATAACTTTTTTAAAACATTTTAAACTTTTTCAGAATGACTGGTCTTTGACCATAATCTCTATGAATGAAATGACACAAAATGAGTTAAAGAATTAAGAAGCACTGATGATACATAAAATAGATAAATAGTGTTTAACTGAAATAAGATTAAATATTTTGAAGTCAGGTTTTAAGTTTAAAAATAACTTGCCTGTGTTAAAGGGTGATGCATGCAGTCAGTTGTTAAAAATGAAGTTCCAGTTATGTTGGAGGATTCTCTGTCCCCCTTCCTACCCACACACACACACACACACAGACCTCTCACCCCCAGACCAAGACAATGCTTTCAGACATGTCTCCCAACCCCAGTGTGAAGTCTATCTGATGTGGGTGATTAGTATATGAGAGGAGAAATAAATTAAATGTTAATGTGTGTGATGTTTCTTCTAAAATCACCACAGCTATACCACAGCTATGCAGACGACACTCAGATCTACCTAGCCCTCTCACCCAATGACTACAGGCCTATTGACTCTCTTTGCCAATGCATTGATGAAATTAACAGCTGGATGTGTCAAAACTTCCTTCAGTTAAATAAAAACAAAACTGAAGTCATTGTTTTTGGTAACAAGGATGAAACTAACAAGGTAAACACATACCTTGACTTAAGAGGTCTAAAGACACAAAGCAAGGTAAAAAATCTTGGGGTCATTTTGGAGTCTGACCTTAGTTTCAGCAGTCATGTCAAAGCAATAAGCAAATCAGCCTACTACCATCTCAGAAACATAGCCAGAATCAGATGTTTTGTCTCAAGCCAAGATTTAGAGAAACTAGTCCATGCTTTCATCACCAGCAGGGTGGATTACTGTAATGGACTCCTTACAGGTCTTCCCAAAAAGACCATCAGACAGCTGCAGCTCATACAGAACGCTGCTGCCAGGATTCTGACCAGAACCAAAAAATCTGAGCATATCACTCCAATCCTCAGGTCCTTACACTGGTTACCAGTCACTTTTAGAATCAACTTCAAAGTATTATTAATTGTCTATAAATCACTTAATGGTCAAGGACCTAAATACATCTCAGATATGCTCATTGAATATAAACCAAACAGACTTCTCAGATCATCAGGATCAAATCAGTTAGAGATAACAAGGGTTCACTCAAAACATGGCGAGTCAGCGTTTAGTCATTACGCCACCCGTAGCTGGAATCTGCTTCCAGAAGACATCAGACGTTCACCAACAGTAGCTACTTTTAAATCCAGATTAAAAACACACTTGTTTAGCTGTGCATTCACAACCTGAGCACTGTGCTGGTTTACATCAACTGCACTTTTTTCTAATTTATTTTTATTTTGCTCTTATTCTTTTTATATATACACTCACATTTTTAATCAATTTTATTGCTGTTTTATTGTTTCTTAAAATCTGAAGTATTTGTGATCTTAAATCATTTGCATTTTAAAGATACGACTTATTTCTTTCTGTCAATCATTTTATGTTAAGCACTTTGAATTGCTCTGTGTATGAAATGTGCTATAGAAATAAACTTGCCTTGCCTTGCCTTGCCTAAAATCATGTTAATAAGTTTATAAAAGTCTTGCTCTGGTTCCTGGGGTAATGTCTCGCCTATCTAACCCCACACCACCTGGCAAAATGTTGGTATCATCCTGCACGACTTACAGCATGTGTCTGTCTAATAACCCAACATGAAACTAAGGGTCTGTCTTTCTTATCAACATGACTTGGTAATCAAAGGTTTAGGTGTGTATGAAAAATAACTTGCCTGTGTTGAAGGGTGTTTCATGCAATCAGTTGCATCCAGTGTGCATTTATGACACCCTTTGTTGCTGTTCAGGATTTTTGTGCGAGTAATTTCCAGACCTTGTTGTTTCCCAGCCCCCCTTCTTTGTAGAGGAGATAAGGATGTGGTTTCAGAATGCTTGGTCTTTGACCGTAATAGCTGTGAATGAAGCAATACAAGAGGTGTTAAAAACAAGAACTGATAAAATAAAACAGATAAAAAACGAAATACCATAAATAATATTTTAAGTCAAGTTTTAAGTTAAAAGAACTGTGTTGAAGTGTGATGCATGCAGTAAAATGGTCAAATGAAAATGAAGTTCTAGCTATGTTGAGGGAATCCTCTGTCCCCTTCCCACCCTTCCTACCCACACAAAACCCTCCACCCCCCCATCCAAGACCTAGCTGTGACCCTGGCAGTCTTTTTACTTCGTAACATGATGTGTTGTGGGTGATTTGTAAATTTGATAGAGATAAATTTAATGTGAAGTGGGTGACGTTTTTTCTGAGAGCGAGTTGGTTTTGACTTTTATGTGACAAATGATGAAAAGTGTTCGAGACTTTGAGGTTTTGTCTTCTTATCAACGGGTTCCAAACAAAGGCAATCTTGTGTGTTTTTAATGATCTGGTAATTAATGTTTAGGTTTGTGGTTTTTATGATGACTAGTGGAGTTTGTAAAAAAGGTGGTTCCAGCCTGCCAGCCGGGATGTCTGTGTCCAGTGACAGAGTGTGAAACCTGTCTGTTGGGCTTTTGTTTATAATTTAGAGAGATAAATGAAATGTTTATGTTTGTGACGTTTTCATTTAAGAATGAGTTATTTCCATGTTTAAGACTTTTACTGCCAAATGATGAAAGTTTTTGAGACTTTGGGGGTCTGCCTTCTTATCAATGTGCCATAAACTACCTTTTAATCAAAGGAAATGACCCGACATGTTCTTCCTGGTCATGAAGTGTGGGTTCGAATGTGAGTTTTTAGACTAAACAAGCCAATGTGCTCTGACGAAGTTTAAGTGTGCAAGGGTTAAGTCAAAGATTAAATTAAAAAATATGTGTTTTTCATCCTGCCTGATGTTCTTCTGCCTGTGGAAGATGTCGGGGGGTGCCTAGGCATGTGGGGCAAGTATATTATTGGTCTGCATTCTTAACAACGCTCGTCAATTAGCTTTTGATTAATGCACGTGCCCGACATGTTCTCTCTGCCTGTGCAAAGAAGGCAATCCACATGCTTTAGCGCCTCTAAACTTTCAGTTTAACACAACTACAGACTTTAGGAGTTAAGTCAACTGGCCTATCAACCACGGGAGCGGAAGA
This sequence comes from Triplophysa siluroides, assembly GCA_006030095.1. Classification (NCBI taxonomy): domain Eukaryota; kingdom Metazoa; phylum Chordata; class Actinopteri; order Cypriniformes; family Nemacheilidae; genus Triplophysa; species Triplophysa siluroides. The sequence goes on from VCII01000466.1 coordinate 85,807, forward strand.
AATTCTAGCAACTTAGTCAGATAAAGGATCTTCTTGGCTGACACTTTTGATCCTCACGTTAAAAACCAAACTTGTCAAAATCTGGTTTAGGGTTAAACATTTAAACCTGAAATTATAGGAAAACATACATCTACAGGTCCATTTAGTTTAGTTCTACAATGTTTATTTAATGAATGTTTAGTTTAAGATGATATTTCAAGTTTTCAAGTGGTTAAAATATAATTGTTTAGCATTATTTTCAAAATTCAAGAATGATAACCTCATTCTTTAAAAAATAAAAATAGATTAGTCTAATAACTTATTTGTATCCTGTTGAGTACAGACAGTGTCACAATGTTTTCTTTATGTATATAGCCTCTGTTAAATGGATGTGTTTATGTTAATAGGTAAAGAGTTTTTTTTTTTTTGAGGGGGGCAACCCCTCAACACTCCCACATCCACTTTTTCACAGCTTAACTCCTGAGACTGCGATAGACTGCCGTGAGACTAGAGTAACTGGAGTTTTCTTTTTAGGACCAAAACCTCTACATTGACAAATTTTGTGTTGTATATCTGATCTAGCAAGGAAATCCAAGAAGTCCACACAGTAAGCGTTTCTGTTTAACATTATTTTAAGGGCATTTAAAATGTAAGTGTTAAACAAATGGTTAAATGTTTTTTCACGGTTTGCTACAGATCTAAAACTTCACAACGGGGCAGGTTTTATTTCACTGTCAGCATTTTCTTATTTTGCATGCTTTTCACTCAAAACATGTCTTGAATATACTTTACTTACTAAATAAACACATGCTGACTGAAGATATCAAAAATAATAGCAAGAGAAATACATTCCGCAAGTTTTTTTAGGACCCCAATATTTTTCTCTATGTGTAAAGTGCTTTTTATGTTTTTTCCAGAGAGATCTGACAGATTGTGTGCTGGATTGGGAATTACACATAAGTGGTAAAACTGAGTTACATTAAAATGATTTTACATGTAAAATCTAGACTTAAAATTTAAATAAATGTACAAGTAAAGAAAAAATGGCTTTAACATTCAGGGAAATGTCCAACTTCTCTAGACAATGTGTCTTGTGAAACGCTGTAAATGGTGTTTTGAATGTTTAAAGAAAAACCACAAAGAGCCTCTAAGATATATGTGCTCTTGTTTCGGCTCTTAGAAAGTTCTTCATTTAAAAGATTGTACACTACCTCTAGCTTCAGCCTTTGGTCTTCTCAACTTCTTTTCTTGATTGCTCTATAAGTACTGGCAAATATGCATACAGTAGAATTTAAATTGACCTTCGACTTATATCTCTCAGCGGTGTAGATATGCAACAAGAAAAGGTACATTGATGTGCATTACCTAATCCTAAACTTGCGTGTTACTTTCGGTACGGATGAAAGTCATATATACATGTACTCTATAAAGATGTGATTTGTATATGCCTCAGTTGATAAAAGTGAAATAATTGAAGGATGAATACGTGCCTTGTGTTACCATGTTGTCTTAATAAATAGAAAGCTTTAAAAAAAAAGAGCAAATGATTTAATCCTACTAGGCCTATAACCTAAAATACACAACATGAAAGCAAAATGGATCTCTCACTAACAACAGTTTTTGACACATACTCAGGTTTGTTTACTACAGGAGTTAGTAGCATCACCATTAGTATCATCACCATGTGAGTGTCAAAAACATTTTCACATATCTTAAATCATTCTCCTGGTAAACATCAGTATAGTTTTAACACCTGCGTTAAGTCAGTACACCGCTTTACACTTGCATTACATAGTGTAAGTAGTTTTGTTTTGGCTCTCACTGTTTTGTAAATATTAAAAGAGGACATGTGATTTGTGTTTAGAGTAACTTAATGTGATGTGCCAGTGATCTTTTGTTAGTTTCATAGTTTTACTAAACCTAAAGAATGATACAATGATCCTCGTTTCAACTGCTAACCAGTAAATGTAGGACAGCTTTTTGATTTTCTGAAATAATCTACAGAAAGCTATAACACAAACATGGTAAGGCTATGGATTTCTATTTATTTATTTTAGTTTTTGAAATATGTTAATTTTAACTTTTTCATGAGTTTTGCCATCTATTTTTCCATACTTACCGATTTATAATTAGCTGGACGGTTGCTTCTTTGACGTTTTTAGTTATAACTGTGCAGATTTTAAATAGTTCTTTGACTTTTTTTTTACAAAAATCTAATTCTTAAGTTTTGACCAGTTCACTGCTTTTGGGTCTCATGTTCCTCACTGATTTATCAAAAATGTCTCCCTTTAATGCTGGTAAGATCAGTTGTTCAGATTTTTCTCACTGTTCAGGCCATTGGGTTGATGTACAGTGTAATTGCCTTCATTTAATAAAAAACAAGTATTTACATCCAAAACCTTCTTCATCTTTATGTCTCTATTCATTTTATTACTCTTCTAGTATTTTGCTATTGTGTATGTAATGTTTTTCTTATACATTACCACCAATATTTGTCCCTAAATGTACATGCAGTCCCTACGGGTTGAAAAAAAGAGGGTGCTATCCTGTAGCTCAGTTGTATTTTACTAAACAAAGCATCTATCAACAGATCGATTTAGGTTAGTTTTTCCTTGAAGGTAGGAAGGAAAGTTGTTTATAGTGTCTGTCCTGCAAAAAACTGTCAAGGTTCTAAATTTATATTGAATCATAAAAATGTTTTACATTTAAAAGTCTTACCCATGAAAAGTGCTTGTAACCAGGTTGCATCACGTTGTCGTAGTAGTTCCAAGAAAAAACTAACCTAATCTCTGTTGGATGCTTTGTTTAGTAAAATAAACTGAGCTACAGGATAGCACCCTCTTTTTTTCAACCCGTATGCATGTACATTTAGGGACAAATATGGTGGTAATGTATAAGAATAAACATTACATACACAATAGCAAAATACTAGAAGAGTAATAAAATGAATAGAGACATAAAGATGAAGAAGGTTTTGGATGTAAATACTTGTTTTATTAAATGAAGGCAATTACACTGTACATCAACCCAATGGCCTGAACAGTGAGAAAAATCTGAACAACTGATCTTACCAGCATTAAAGGGAGACATTTTTGATAAATCAGTGAGGAACATGAGACCCAAAAGCAGTGAACTGGTCAAAACTTAAGAATTAGATTTTTGTAAAAAAAAAGTCAAAGAACTATTTAAAATCTGCACAGTTATAACTAAAAACGTCAAAGAAGCAACCGTCCAGCTAATTATAAATCGGTAAAGTATGGAAAAATAGATGGCAAAACTCATGAAAAAGTTAAAATTAACATATTTCAAAAACTAAAATAATAAATAGAAATCCATAGCCTTACCATGTTTGTGTTATAGCTTTCTGTAGATTATTTCAGAAAATCAAAAAGCTGTCCTACATTTACTGGTTAGCAGTTGAAACGAGGATCATTGTATCATTCTTTAGGTTTAGTAAAACTATGAAACTAACAAAAGATCACTGGCACATCACATTAAGTTACTCTAAACACAAATCACATGTCCTCTTTAATATTTACAAAACAGTGAGAGCCAAAACAAAACTACTTACACTATGTAATGCAAGTGTAAAGCGGTGTACTGACTTAACGCAGGTGTTAAAAACTATACTGATGTTTACCAGGAGAATGATTTAAGATATGTGAAAATGTTTTTGACACTCACATGGTGATGATACTAATGGTGATGCTACTAACTCCTGTAGTAAACAAACCTGAGTATGTGTCAAAAACTGTTGTTAGTGAGAGATCCATTTTGCTTTCATGTTGTGTATTTTAGGTTATAGGCCTAGTAGGATTAAATCATTTGCTCTTTTTTTTAAAGCTTTCTATTTATTAAGACAACATGGTAACACAAGGCACGTATTCATCCTTCAATTATTTCACTTTTATCAACTGAGGCATATACAAATCACATCTTTATAGAGTACATGTATATATGACTTTCATCCGTACCGAAAGTAACACGCAAGTTTAGGATTAGGTAATGCACATCAATGTACCTTTTCTTGTTGCATATCTACACCGCTGAGAGATATAAGTCGAAGGTCAATTTAATTCTACTGTATGCATATTTGCCAGTACTTATAGAGCAATCAAGAAAAGAAGTTGAGAAGACCAAAGGCTGAAGCTAGAGGTAGTGTACAATCTTTTAAATGAAGAACTTTCTAAGAGCCGAAACAAGAGCACATATATCTTAGAGGCTCTTTGTGGTTTTCTTTAAACATTCAAAACACCATTTACAGCGTTTCACAAGACACATTGTCTAGAGAAGTTGGACATTTCCCTGAATGTTAAAGCCATTTTTTCTTACTTGTACATTTATTTAAATTTTAAGTCTAGATTTTACATGTAAAATCATTTTAATGTAACTCAGTTTTACCACTTATGTGTAATTCCCAATCCAGCACACAATCTGTCAGATCTCTCTGGAAAAAACATAAAAAGCACTTTACACATAGAGAAAAAATATGGGGTCCTAAAAAAAACTTGCGGAATGTATTTCTCTTGCTATTATTTTTGATATCTTCAGTCAGCATGTGTTTATTTAGTAAGTAAAGTATATTCAAGACATGTTTTGAGTGAAAAGCATGCAAAATAAGAAAATGCTGACAGTGAAATAAAACCTGCCCCGTTGTGAAGTTTTAGATCTGTAGCAAACCGTGAAAAAACATTTAACCATTTGTTTAACACATACATTTTAAATGCCCTTAAAATAATGTTAAACAGAAACGCTTACTGTGTGGACTTCTTGGATTTCCTTGCTAGATCAGATATACAACACAAAATTTGTCAATGTAGAGGTTTTGGTCCTAAAAAGAAAACTCCAGTTACTCTAGTCTCACGGCAGTCTATCGCAGTCTCAGGAGTTAAGCTGTGAAAAAGTGGATGTGGGAGTGTTGAGGGGTTGCCCTCAAAATAAAAAAAAAATCTTTACCTATTAACATAAACACATCCATTTAACAGAGGCTATACATAAAGAAAACATTGTGACACTGTCTGTACTCAACAGGATACAAATAAGTTATTAGACTAATCTATTTTTATTTTTTAAAGAATGAGGTTATCATTCTTGAATTTTGAAAATAATGCTAAACAATTATTTTTAACCACTTGAAAACTTGAAATATCATCTTAAACTAAACATTCATTAAATAAAACATTGTAGAACTAAACTAAATGGACCTGTAGATGTATGTTTTCCTATAATTTCAGGTTTAAATGTTTAACCCTAAACCAGATTTTGACAAGTTTGGTTTTTAACGTGAGGATCAAAAGTGTCAGCCAAGAAGATCCTTTATCTGACTAAGTTGCTAGAATTTCTTCCGCTCCCGTGGTTGATAGGCCAGTTGACTTAACTCCTAAAGTCTGTAGTTGTGTTAAACTGAAAGTTTAGAGGCGCTAAAGCATGTGGATTGCCTTCTTTGCACAGGCAGAGAGAACATGTCGGGCACGTGCATTAATCAAAAGCTAATTGACGAGCGTTGTTAAGAATGCAGACCAATAATATACTTGCCCCACATGCCTAGGCACCCCCCGACATCTTCCACAGGCAGAAGAACATCAGGCAGGATGAAAAACACATATTTTTTAATTTAATCTTTGACTTAACCCTTGCACACTTAAACTTCGTCAGAGCACATTGGCTTGTTTAGTCTAACAAAACTCACATTCGAACCCACACTTCATGACCAGGAAGAACATGTCGGGTCATTTCCTTTGATTAAAAGGTAGTTTATGGCACATTGATAAGAAGGCAGACCCCCAAAGTCTCAAAAACTTTCATCATTTGGCAGTAAAAGTCTTAAACATGGAAATAACTCATTCTTAAATGAAAACGTCACAAACATAAACATTTCATTTATCTCTCTAAATTATAAACAAAAGCCCAACAGACAGGTTTCACACTCTGTCACTGGACACAGACATCCCGGCTGGCAGGCTGGAACCACCTTTTACAAACTGGAATGGAGGTACAAACTTAGCAGCCACAGTGGGGACACAACAACAGGTCATAAAAAACCACAAACCTAAACATTAATTACCAGATCATTAAAACACACAAAGATTGCCTTTGTTTGGAACCCGTTGATAAGAAGACAAAACCTCAAAGTCTCGAACACTTTTCATCATTTGTCACATAAAAGTCAAAACCAACTCGCTCTCAGAAAAAACGTCACCCACTTTCACATTAAATTTATCTCTATCAAATTACAAATCACCCACACACATCATGTTACGAAGTAAAAAGACTGCCAGGGTCACAGCTAGGTCTTGGATTGGGGGTGGAGGGTTTTGTGTGGGTAGGAAGGGTGGGAAGGGGGACAGAGGATTCCCTCAACATAGCTAGAACTTCATTTTCATTTGACCATTTTACTGCATGCATCACACTTCAACACAGTTCTTTTTAACTTAAAACTTGACTTTAAAATATTATTTTATGGTATTTCGTTTTTTATCTGTTTTATTTTACATCAGTGCTTCTTGTTTCTTTAACACCTCTTGTATTGCTTCATTCACAGCTATTACGGTCAAAGACCAAGCATTCTGAAACCACATCCTTATCCTCTACAAAGAAGGGGGGCTGGGAAACACAAGGTCTGGAAATTACTCGCACAAAAATCCTGAACAGCAACAAAGGGTGTCATAAATGCACACTGGATGCAACTGATTGCATGAAACACCCTTCAACACAGGCAAGTTATTTTTCATACACACCTAAACCTTTGATTACCAAGTCATGTTGATAAGAAAGACAGACCCTTAGTTTCATGTTGGGTTATTAGACAGACACATGCTGTAAGTCGTGCAGGATGATACCAACATTTTGCCAGGTGGTGTGGGGTTAGATAGGCGAGACATTACCCCAGGAACCAGAGCAAGACTTTTATAAACTTATTAACATGATTTTAGGCAAGGCAAGGCAAGGCAAGTTTATTTCTATAGCACATTTCATACACAGAGCAATTCAAAGTGCTTAACATAAAATGATTGACAGAAAGAAATAAGTCGTATCTTTAAAATGCAAATGATTAAGATCACAAATACTTCAGATTTTAAGAAACAATAAAACAGCAATAAAATTGATTAAAAATGTGAGTGTATATATATAAAAGAATAAGAGCAAAATAAAAAATAAATTAGAAATAAAGTGCAGTTGATTGTAAACCAGCACAGTGCTCAGGTTGTGAATGCACAGCTAAACAAGTGTGTTTTTAATCTGGATTTAAAAGTAGCTACTGTTGGTGAACGTCTGATGTCTTCTGGAAGCAGATTCCAGCTACGGGTGGCGTAATGACTAAACGCTGACGCCATGTTTTGAGTGAACCCTTGTTATCACTAACTGATTTGATCCTGATGATCTGAGAAGTCTGTTTGGTTTATATTCAATGAGCATATCTGAGATGTATTTAGGTCCTTGACCATTAAGTGATTGCCGGACAATAATAATACTT
>VCII01000467.1:0-74668 GCA_006030095.1 Triplophysa siluroides
TTAGACTGCACTGCCCCCGCGGGACCCGGCCCCGGATAAGGGAAGAAGATGGATGGATGGATGGATGGATCTGCATTCATTACAAATGATAACAATCAATGATTAAATCTTTTCAAGAATTTACAATTACAGTATTTCAAGAAACCAGTCATGATATGGCTCCAACTAATGTAAAGAGCATATTTTATTTAAAAAATCATACCACTGTCAGGGCTCGGGTCTGGCACTACTGTCTTTGTCTGTCTATCCCTCTGTTTTTGTTTAGTCGAGCACTTGACAGTTGCCATGTGTTCGGAGTCCGCGTTTGTTGCCCGGCCCCTTGATACCCCATTTACTCCTCATCATTGATTTCCTTGATTCACCTGGTTTGCCTTTAACTTTACTCTTTCCCATTGGTCTCATTTCCCTCATGGTCTCTCATTTCCCCGTCTGATTAGTTTCCTTTTAGTCCCGGTGTTTCCCATTGGTCGATGTCAGTCCTTTTTTTGGTTTTCTCAAAGTTTTTCTGGTGGGGATCTCTGGCGCTCTCGTCTTTTCTTGTCCTGTCCTGTCCTGTATTGCTATACCCAGTGAGTAATTGTCTTGTCTTGTCCAGGCTCCAGTGCTTTACTCCCTTGTCCTGTTTACCCTGCTCCTGTTTTGACTTCCACCTAATCTGGCTTCATACAGTGGGGATTCCTCTAGGAGGTTTCTCAAGGCGGGTCAAGCTTCTCATCTACCGGGTAGTTTCCCAGCTCTTTCAAGGGATTCCGCGCCAATGGATTCTTACAGTTCGACTGTGTGAGCTACGCACTGGGATAACGGTATCGTCATCCCCTAACAGACTCTTGTGTGGAATATCATCCGCATTGCGTGAATGATCATTGTGGATCATTTACAACCTCCCTCAAACTCATCATCTCCTTACTGCTTCCATTTCCCTGCTTTGCACAAACAAATTCTGATGTCCATCTACAGGGGTCATTAATGATCGAGTCAAAATAAGATTATCGATATCATTTAGAAACTTACTTTAGTTCCGTCATGTTTTAATTTTTATTGATGCTTAATTAACAACAACAGATATAGGAGACAAAAAATAACAACAATAACATAAAAGAGAAAAAGATAATAAAAACTATATACAAAGGGGTATTTAGACTAACAAACAACATTGTATACATACAACATAAATAAATCATAATAAAAGGTCTAAAGAAAATTGAAATTCAAGGCTTTACAATAGTCCACCATTCTCTTAGCTTTAGTGTTCCTTAAACCCTTCAATATATTGACAGATCTCAAATTTTAAATGTGTAAAGTTTGGTGTCTTTTTTGACCATCAACATTTACATTTACATTTAGTCATTTAGCAGACGCTTTTATCCAAAGCGACTTACAGGTGGGGTAAACAATGGAAGCAATTGGGATAGCATAAGGACAACAAAAAGCATAAGTGCAATAAAAAAAGGCTGGTTTCATATAGCTTACCACAGTATACAGAGCTAAGTTAGAAGGTTTTTTTTAAAGAGTAGAAAAGAAATAGAAGTCAGAACTGATCAGTCAGGTGTTGACGGAAGAGATGTGTTTTTCAGACGATTCTTAAAGATGGCTACATAATCTGCAGATCTTGTAGCAGCGGGCAGATCATTCCACATAGGTGGAACCGATCCGGAGAAGGTACATGAGAGAGTTTTTTTACCTTTTTGAGATGGCACCACAAGACGTCATTCGGGATCTGGCGGGTACATATGTCTGCATTAGCGAGTGAAGACAAGGGGATGCCGAACCACTGGTGGTCTTGTAGGTCAGGAGCAGAGTCTTGAATTTGAGGCGAGCGACTATAGGGAGCCAATGTAGCTTAATGAAGAGAGGAGTGACGTATGCTCTCTTCGGTTGATTAAAGATAACTCTTGCTTATTGCAGTAGCGCATTGCAGTAGTCCAGTCTGGACAGGACAAGAGCCTGGACTAGGACTTGCGTAGCAGGCTCTGATAGGAAGGGTCTAGTTTCCTAATATTGTAGAGGATGAATCTACAGGACCGGGGGGTGCTGGCAACATGATCTGTGAAGTTAAGCTGATCATCAATCACCACTACCAGGTTTCTGGCCTTTCTGGAAGATGTGATTGATTAGCCCAGTTGAATGGAGAGGTTGTGATGGATCATAGGGTTGGAAGGGATTACAAGCAGTTGTTTTTGCAAGGTTCAGCAATTCCATTCATCCACTGTGAGATGTCGGCTAGGCATGCTGAAATTTGTGCAGAAACAGTCGGATCGTCCGGCTGAAAAGACAGGTGGAGTTGTGTATCATCCGCATAGCAGTGATAGGAAAAGCCATGTTTCCAAATGACAGAGCCTAGGGATGTCATGTATACAGAAATAGCAACGGACCAAGCACTGAGCCCTGAGGCACCCTGTGTGTCGAGATGTTGAGACTCAGAGACCTCACCTCTCCTGGATACTCTAAATGACTACCTGAGAGGTAAGACCTGAACCATTGTAGGACCATTTCAGAGAAACCCATAGCTTTGAGGGTGGACAAGAGGATGTGATGGTTAACGGTGTCAAAGGCGGCAGATAGATCCAGTAGGATAAGAACAGATGAGTTAGAGGAAGCTCTTTCCAGTCTCAGGGCTTCAATGACAGAGAGCAGTGCAGTCTCAGTGGAATGACCGCTCTTGAAACCAGACTGGTTGCTGTCCAGGAGGTTGTTCTGGGTGAGAAAGGATGAGAGCTGGGTTACATACAACACGTTCGAGAGTTTTAGCAATGAAGGGAGGGAGGGATACCGGTCTGTAGTTTTCTAACAGTGCAGGATTAAAAGTGGGTTTCTCAGTAGTAGGGGGTAATACGGGCCTCTTTGAAGAGTGTAGGAAATATACCAGTGGTGAGAGACGAGTTGATAATGTCGGTCAGAGTGGGAACAACCGATGGAGAGATGACCTGGAAGAGATGACCTGGAGGAGATGAGTAGGGATGGAATCTAGGGGGCAGGTAGTCAGGTGGTTACAAGACATGACCTTGGAAACGTTGTCTTCAGATAGTAGAGAGAAAGAGGGGAGCAAGCATGTGTATGGGGATTGGCCGTGGTCAAGAGATGGCGGCGCAGAGTTTTCTTTGCAAAGAAAGACGCTAAATCATCAGCTGTTAAGTTCGATGGAGGTGAGGGGGCAGGTGGGCAAATAAGAGCAGAAAAGGTTTTAAAGAGAGTACGAGGGTCAGGAGAGTTGTTGATTTTAGTGTGGTAGTACGGGGTTTTCGCAGAGGAGACATCTGCAGAGTAGTAAGTAAAGAGAATAGACTGATAGAGAGAGAGGTCAGTAGGTTCTTTAGATTTGCGCCACTTTCTAACATTTGTGAGTATGAAACTAAAATAATAAATAGATTAAGCAAAAAATATTTTTTTTCTAAAGGTTTGTCATACAAAACCAAAATATTTTTAGCATCCAAAACAAGGTCAATGCCAGAAATCTTTCTAAAAAATACCTTAAAGTCAAACCAAAATAAACTTGGTACAAATGCTGTCAAAAAAAAGATGCAAAATAGTTTCAACATCCATATTACAAAAAGACCAGGTTATATTAATGTCTTTTTACATCTTTTAAATCTGGCTTACTGGGTAAATACAGTAAATAATTTTAAATGAAACTTCACGTATCTTATTGGTGACACAATACTTCCTAAAAATCATAAAAGCTGCCTCCCATTCAATATCATGAAAGACTGAGCTCCAAATGCTTTTAGCCAGGAGTATCATCTGTGACCGACTTATTCGTCTCAGAAAAATGTTGTCACACCTCTTGTCAGTAATACCAATGCCTTGTAGTTTTAAAAAAATCAAGAGTTATATTAAAATCAATAACAACAGGATGGATTAAGTGAATAATCCAGAGGGAATAGCATCAAAGACAATTGCATACTCTTATGTCAATATAGGAAGTTGAAACTTATTTAAGAATTCTTCATATGACAGTTAATGACCATTATTCTGAAATAACCGTGTCACCAACAAAATATTATTTTTCACCAAATAGTCCATAAAAAATGTTTTATTATTATATGTAATACCTTTATTGTTCCAAATTAAGCATTGTGGGGAGAGAAATTATGTTTATATACCAAAAACCATGATAATAAAGCTTGAATTGAAATGAGATAACTTAACAGGAAGTTTATTAATATGAAAGTTACAATTAAGGAGAAAAGTGAAGTCGCCAATTTTATAAAAAAAACAATTTGGGATATAGTACCACATTTTGTCATTAAATTTAATACAATTTTGAATCCATTTAATTATAAAAAATAATGTTAGAAACTTCAAAGTCAATAGCACTTAAGCCACCCTGATTAAACATTACACAATACGTTTCTGTTTAGATAATGCGGGCCATTTTTCCAAATAAAATTAAACAAAGCTGTATTAACTTTTTAATAACTGGTTGGGGAGCCTCCAAAACTATTGCTGTATATGTCAATCTCGACAATCCTCCAGCCTTTGATAACAATATTCTACCATCTAAAGATAGGTCTCTAATTAGCCAAGCATTACATTGTTAGATTATCAAGTAATGGAGTAATGGATTATTTATGTCCATTCTATCCTTTTGATTTTAACATATTTTAACCCTTAAATAGGAAAATTGTTCTTTAATTGGGATACCAGTTCTTCCAGATCATTAAGTTTATCTTTCAAAGAAAACAATTCACATTTACTAAGATTTATAATTAGGCCTGATACTGAGGAAAAAGCATTTAAACAGTCAAGTGCCACATTTATTTCTGTTCTATCTGTGTCAATACCTTAAAACGAAAAACATATTTTTGCTTAATCTGTTTATTGAACTTTTATCACAATGAAAGGATACAGATACAGGAGAAACAGTAAAGTTGAAACATATTGATTTTAATGTGAAGACATAACACCTGCATAACTAATAAAAATATAAAGGGAGCTACTGGATCCTCTTGTTTTACACCTCTACCAATAGTTAATCTAGAAGTTGTTCCAAACGGTAATTTAACAGATGCATTACAATTACTTTATAATGTACGAATTGCCCAAATAAAATTATTATCTATTAAAATTACTATTAAAACTTTCTGATCAACAGAGTCAAAGGCCTTTTAATAATCAATAAACAATCTTTTTATAATTATAATTATAATCAATAAGATCCAAAACAAGACGAATATTATAACCTTATTATAATATGCCCCAGTAAAATGGGTCTAGCGACGCCCCTGTCTATCTATAATGCATTGACTATTGATTATCTGCAGTCTTTGTTGTTTCTGGCTGTTTTAGTATTCGGGGAATGTTTTCTTAGATTTATAGCACACAGACAAATGGTGTTTGTTTAAGACACTTCTTCAGCTCCACTTCAGATGGAATTTAGAGCAAATGTGTAATAAAGAGATTTCAAGTGTTACACAGAGAATGTGGAATCTGTGAATCGGACCTTCAGACAGACCAAGAGCATGATTGAGTAATTTAGATTAGTCTGTGATTTTTATTTTCACCAGTTTTGGAAGTTAGAATCTTAAATTGTTAGTTTTTCCCCATAGAACAAAGGAGGCCAAGTTACATTTACATATTTGACAGAAGCTTTTAGCCAATGTGCAATTAGGTTTATTTTCAGATTATTTTCCTTACTAATCAAAACCATGGTGTTGTTAGCGCCGCTCTCTTCCAGCTGAGCTATACAGGAAGTCAAAGAATATCTAAATATGCAAGGTTGATTTGATCATTTAAGTCTTTTAGATGTTTTTTGTGACTTCTGAAGGTTTGGAATTTGGGTGTATATGCCTGTTCCACTGCCGTGATCTCCTGGGTGCTTTCGGCAGCTGCATAAACAACACTAAATCCTGGGCAGCCTCTCTGCTCAGCTAGGGGTCATGACAAGGTTTGTCTCTTCCTTTCCCTTCCTCTGGCCCTGTATCTTTTTCCTTGTCTGAGGCTCTCATGGAGAAAAGATAGTGTGTGCTTAAATGTGTGTCCTCATTCACTTGCTTCGAACAAAGGAATAAAAACTCACTTCCTATTTTTGACATTTGCAACCATCTTGACTAAATTCCACATGAAACAAAGATTTTCTTTTTTAAATGAAAGACACTTACATACAGAGAGATTATCAGGATGTTTTTACCCAAAACCTAGTGAGAAATACCAGCACAGTGTATTCTTTGTTTTCAATCCCAGAAAGCATTGTGGTGAGCTAAGTGAAAAAAACAAGATGGCGCATGAGGCAAGAGATACATATAAGAGAAATACATACATACATTCAGCTGCTGAAAAAATTAACAGACAATTCCAAATTTAATTAGCATTTCTAGATGTACTGTGGCCGTTTAGTATCTTTTTAATTTTAACAAAATCGAACCTCAGGAGACAAGTTATCCAACAGCAATGTGGAATGGCAAGATGCATGAAAACTGTGATAAAAACCGGTGGAATGAAACCGTTCTGGGCAAACTCTCTGCCCGTCCATGCAGCCTAGCATGCAGTCTAGTGTGTGTTGTTAGCTGCACCTGATGTGATCGGCTGATGCAAGCAAGACTCACGTGACCTGTCAGAACGCTACGCTTGATTTGTATTTGACATTTGGGAGAAATATTGTTAGTAGTTCACAGGATGAAACATATTGATCATTTTACCTAAACACTATAAATAGTCAATTCAAAAAAGGGTTTTGAAATGGTCTCCTATTTTTTTCGATGCCTGTATATTTCATACTGATAAGTTTTGATAATCAATTCAATGTACTTCTATACTGTATTTGTTGTGTACACGATAATGGCAAACTCTTTGAAAAAGAGTTTTGAGTCTCCTGTGAGCATCATTGGTCTTATTCAAGACGGTGATGAATCTGCTTACAGAAAGGAGGTTGCTCGGCTGGCTGCCTGGTGCAGTCAAAACAACCTAGAGCTGAATGCATTCAAGACAGTGGAGATGATAGTGGATTACAGAAGGAACCCTCCATCACTTCCTCCCCTCACCATCCTGGACAGCACTGTGGATACTGTGCAGTCATTCAGGTTCCTGGGCTCCACCATCTCTCAGGACCTGAAGAGGGAGTCCCACATAGACTCCATTGTGAAGAAGGCCCAGCAGAGGTTATACTTCCTCCGTCAATTGAGGAAGATCAACCTACCACAGGAGCTACTGACCCAGTTCTACTCAGCGGCAGGCACGTGCAGACGGGGGGGGGGCTGAGGGTGCTTGAGCACCTGCCTTTTTGGCCCCTTAATGGCGAAAGTACCCTTTCGTGAGGCAAAAAATTATAATTTTGTAATTAAAGGCCCTTTTGTGAACGCCTGCCCAATCTAACTATTAGAGAAATTAATAAATAATAATTTAACCATACATTAAATTACCCCCGTGATGACCTTTCACCTGACCACCTCATCTGGAACGCCCCCTCACGTTCACACGCCTTCAGTAGTTTAGCTCCTTTTTCCAGGATACAAACCATTCGCAGCTGTCGCTTTCATTGGAGCGGTGTGCTGTTCTACTTATTATTGTTATTATTATAAGTAAGTAGTATTAGTATTTTACAAGACCGCCGAGAACAGAGCATGCACGGCGTTTGTGTGTGTGTAGTCTGCCCTGAACTGATGTGACGTTAGCTGAGCAGCTAATGCTACATCTACACACAGCAATATATAAACACAGGTGCGTGGTCACTTCTTGAATCGATCTTTGCTGTTCGGGGGAGTAACGTTTCACGGGTGTCGAGGGGTCTGGTCTTTATGTTATTTGACTAAAACTGTTAATACTTTGGAAGTATTATTATTACAGTATTTACGGTAGAGTGCCTTCAAAACAGTTATAAAAATACCGGTTAAACAGGCTTATTCTGATTTTCTCTTCCTCCGAATTATACTCATCAGTGTTGTTTTTCTTATCATCATTATCATTAAAAAAAATGAATAGATTCAGAAGAGGGTTAGAACAGAATTTAATTTTTAATATGACAAAACAGCTTTTGTTCTGTACATCAGAGAGGAAACCTTAAAGGGACAGTTCACCCAAAAATAAAAATGACATCATCATTTACTCACCCTCAGATTGTTTCAAACCTGTATACATTTCTTTGTCCTGCTAACCACAAAGGAAGAATGTCAGTAACCAAACAGATCTTATCCCCCATTGACTCCAATACTATTTATTTTCCCTACTATGGCAGTAAATGGGGATGAGATGTGTTTGGTTAATGACATTCTTCCAAATATGTGTTCAACAGAACAATAACATTGATACAGGTTTGGAATAATCTGAGGGTGAGTAAGTGATGACAGAATTTTCATTTTGGGTGAACTATCTCTTTAAGGTTTGGACAACTTAATTCACTTCAGATTCTACTCCAATACTTATTAACAGGTGCAAATAAAATATTTTTATACTTTTAAACATTAGAATGGTCTTTTCTGTTTCTTTTTCAAAAGTGCATCATGACATTTGCTGCTGTATCAACACGGAAGCATCCATATTGATACATGTATCAGCAAGGAATTCTGATGTTTTGAGCACAGCCTTGTTCCATGTGCCCCTTTTTTACTTTGAGCACCTGCCCCTTTAAAGGTCTCTGCACGGCCCTGCTCAGCGGTCATCGAATCTGTTCTGTGCACTTCAATAACTGTTTGGTATGGCTCGGCCACCAAATCAGACCTACGAAGACTACAACGGACAGTTCGTAGTGCTGAGAAGATTGGTGCTCCTCTGCCCACACTTCAGGACCTGTACGATTCCAGAGTGAAAAACAGGGCAAGAAAAATCATCATTGACTCCACACACCCCGCACACAAACTTTTTGAACTGTTGCCCTCTGGCCGGCGCTTCGGAGCACCAAACACCAGGACTTCCAGACACAGAATCAGCTTCTTTCCCCAGGCAATCTCCCTCTTAAACAGATAACTCCTCCTTAAGAGCAATATTCCACTTTCACTACTCCTATAATGTGCACTATAGTGCCTTATTATGTATACATTTCATTTATACATGTATATATAATAAATGTGTATATTCTACTTTATACTACCCTGTACAATGTCTTTTATATGTTATTATCCCCAATTTTCTGTACAATAGTCTTTTATTTTATATATGCATATTTTAGAATCTTTTAAACTGTAAATCTTATTATATTGTATTGTCATGGTGTTGGAAGCTTCTAGTACAGACATTCAACACAAAGAAAATTTATTGTGTGTGCAAGCACACTTGGCAATAAAGCTCTTCTGATTCTGATTACTTTTCTATATAAAGTATTTCAAGATTGTTATATCGGATTCCAAGCTGTCTGGTCGTTGATAAAGGCTTCATTGGCTGTCTTTGGATCTTCGTGCTGACTAAGTTGACGGAAATGTGCTCCCAGTGGGGTTATTTTGATCAGCTCCCAGGAGCAGGTTTGAGTAGCAGTCTGGGTCTGGTGGGGGGAAGTTGTAGGCCATGGTGGAAGAAGTATGTATTGTGGGAATGAGTGTTATTGCAGGAATTTAGAGATGACTGACCAAATCATGTGAGCAAGACAGACTAGGGGAACCCCCCATGCAGACTTGCTGTATCAGCCTTTGTTGAGAATGACTCTGAACAAAAGCTAAACTAAAAACAAAAAGATGTGCTGTTTGGACTGCGGCGAGAGAGTTTCAACGCCTTTTAAAATTAAAGATTTTGTTTAGTATGAAGAAGGGTTGAAAAAATGTTTGGGTACATAAAAAAAAGCCTTTAAATCTCAAAATCTTTTCATGATTTTGGTGTACTGCTTATAAAACCCATGAACCACAATGATACATTTTGTTTGGTTTATCTCCAAAGAGCCACATTTCAACCTCCAGAGCTAACAGAGGATTTTGCATTTGCCTTATTTTTTTCATAAGTTTCTGCAAAATGTATCATAGTTTGCTGATATTTGCCATGATATCAAAGTCTGTAATCGGAAGACAGGATATTTCAATCTAAACTCGAATATTTTATCAAATTCCTCCAAGACCCAATTGTCTGAGCAACGTGTTTCTTTCTGTATGTCAACAACTGGCTGATTTGTGTCTATTTTGTTCCTCACAAGGAATTTAAAAATGTTTGGTTCATTGGACGCACACGTCTGGCCCAAAGTTAACTTCCAGTCTGTGTTTGTTTATTCGGTTTGGCTAGTGGCTAATATACATAACTGTTTATAATAACATTAATTTATATTACTATTTTATTGTATGATAAATGTATTAAATAAACTATTTGTTAAATGGGTTGTGTAACTTTGTCACATTTAAGTTTAACGATTATTCTACTGGTAACCCAAAATAATAATGGCAAGACATACTTTGAACTTGCTAGCTAATGACTTGTTATTTCTTTTACTTGTAAACAGACATAATCTGCAGGTACTATATTCTTTGCGGGAGTAAGTAAACAAGGAAGTTAAGTTTGGTCCACAAAGCATGCATGCACAGTAACGTCTATGGTGTTGTTTTGAAACTGTCTATAGCTTCTTGACAAAAAGAGGTTTGAATCTACTACAATAAACTATTGACAACTTTTATTTTGAGAGTGAAGGTCAACATAGAAAGTCTCTGATGCAAGAATCCTGCATTTTAAACATCATGTCCTTAAAGAGAATCGAGCTAAATTCAGAGAAGCAATGTCTTGACCCGTTCACAAGTACACATAACAAAGCCTCTTCTTGGCTCTCAGTGTAGCCTGGAGTGTTTACATTTAGCAACTCTGTGTCTCATCACTCACTTCTCTGACAGGACCAGGTCAGCAGGTAAATTCTGAAGCACAACCCTCGCAGAGCATTGATATCTACAAGGGAAGAAACACAAGAGTGTTTGCATTGCTGTAGAGCTCTCATCGAGGTGCCCTCCTGGATCAACAAAGAAACAAGACCCAGACCAGCAGCTCTTGACCCCATGCTGGCTCCTGTGTGGCTGAGACCGGGACGGCTGTGCTGAGGTTGAGCTGACAGGTAGATACTATCTGACATGTTGTTATTTGGAATAAGGCCTGAAACAGGACAGAAGTTACGTGGGTTACACAGGCTACGCAGCAGCTGCGATGGGAATGTTGATTTCTTTTTATTATCACAGATTTCCCCATATTGTGACCGGCAACCTTTCCTCCCTCTTTTGTGTGACCATATTTCCTTTAATTCTCCCACCAGACGGATTGACTTCACAACCACATGCGGAGTCCTCTTGCTGTCCTCTTGCACTTTTTCTCCCATGTTAGAGGCTTGTCAAAACAACACCTCAATCGTAACTTTGACTCTATCCGTGCTTTTGTGAAGAAAAATCATTCCGAACAATGACATTGATTTTTCAGCTAAGTGACCAAAATCAAAGGTATCTTGCTCAGTTCTGTGTTTTAAGCTAAAAATAAACCTGTTCTCAAACTGCCATCATCCAAGCGCTGCCAAAAGCAGCAGGACGCATAGAAAAATAAAGCAGGAATCTTTTAATCTCTTGTCTAGGTAATAGGGGATTAACATGCCCCCCACGGTCTCACAGCGAAGGCCTCCAGAATCCCCCCCTCCCTCAGCAACCCCCTCCTGCCTGCTTCTATAGCACAACAGGCTGAACACGACCTTGCTGGCCCCAAGGTACCTCAGTGGGCACCGGCCTGTGCTGTTTGGAACAAGTCCCCGGACCTGTCAGCTCATTCCATTGAGCTTTGAATTAACCCGCTCTGCATCTCAAAGAGTAGCTCTCCCTGCCGCTGGGCTCTGAAGAAATGCTGGCCCCACACCCTTCCTGGACCAGCATGCTTTGCTCTGTCCTAAAAAATCCCTCATACTGTGTTACCCATGAGGGGAGAGAGCCCTTAATATTCTCTGAACACATTTGACACTTAAAATATGCTGTTAGGATTGTGCCAAAGTGTCAAAGCATGTGTAGCCTGGAATTCTGGCTATTTGTGTTTTGTAATCAATGGGATTTCTGGTTGCATCTTCCCTAAATAAACTAAAAAGAGCTTTTTAGCTATACCATCACTCTCTTAACATACATTTAAACACAATTCATCACAGTTTTTATACTATGCAAATCCCTAACTAATATTTTAAGTCACTATCTCTAGACTCAACCTTCAAGTCCATGTGGGAATGTTATTTATTTTTTTAGTCTTAGTCTTAGGCTGAACCATTCAGCCCTTATATTTTAAGCCTTTTGAACATACAGTTCAGGCAAGACTGTAATTTTATTATGGATCTTTTATTTTAAAGGGATATTTCAGAGGCAAACAAAAATTCCCCATGTTTTACTCACCCTCAAGGCATCCTGACTGAATATGACTTTCTTTTTGAAGAATAATGCAGTCATAATACCACGTATAATTTTTCTTCCAAGCGGTAAAATGGGAGTGAATGGGGGGCAGATTTTTAAAGCTCCAGAATGTGCATCCATCGATCAAAGAACTGCTCGACACGGCACCATGGTCTTAACAAAGGTCTTTTTAAGCGAATCGATGCATTTGTTTAAGAGAAATATTCTTATTGGCAGCCCTATTAACGTTAATGTCTACCTTCCGTTATCCCTCGGCTGCGCCTGAACCAAAGGCTTGTTTTTCCGCCAAATGTAAACTGAACGGCTCGATTTCTCACATGTTTGCAGGGAAATGCACACCAAAACAAACTTACTGGGTTCTTATTTTTCATGTTTTCTGGGTTGCTAGATGCACCGGGGACCCGATTATAGCACTCAGAAAAGTGGGGTTTTCATCTGATGTCTCCTTTAACACAAAACCAATATTTTCTTGATTCTTTTGTTCCAGAGAAGAAAGACTAAATAATAAATAAATGATCACAGAATTTTAACTTTTGGGTGAACTATCCCTTTAACTATGTTAACCAGAGATATACAGACAGTGCAGTCAAACGTGATCAGATCTTTAGATTAGGCCTGGTGCAGTGGATGAGACATCATAGGTCCATATGAGGAGAGGTATGAGATTGCCTAGAAGAGCTCTTCACAAACTGAGCTCAGTACCAGAGCAGGGCACTTAAAAGACATTCCTCAAAGGTTTGTGTAAAGCCAGAGCATTGTGTGTGAAGGTGAAATAATGCCACTCTATAGCCACTGGGGCAGTGCCTGGCCGCTCTCAAGTGATCCCTGCCTACTGATTTATCTATGAGCAGGTTTTGTTTAACCTGTCAGGGCATGGTATCTCACTAACACCAGACCCTGGATCTCAATAAATTGGACGCAGTGAATCAATCCAGTATGTTTTCTCTTATATTTACAGTTGTTGTTTTTTTACAATTCCCAGGGTCATCATTGGAAGAAACAGCTGATAATGTCGTTGGAGGGCCTCTGACAAATCGAGTGCTCATTGTACTCCTCTATATAGAATGTGGTGCTATCAACCACTAAGCTTCAACATTTTTTATGTTTTGATTGCAAAATAGACAATTTATATCTTTTGGTATAAAACACAGTTCCCTACTAATAACATGTTTTGGTGGTAGAGAGATTCTATTGTTTCCTTTTTTGTCTTCCTCATTGTATCTTTAATAACAACAGCTTAGGTTGAGCTTTGTTACTGCGTGTCTTTCAGATAAAAGAGTCTATCTTGCCAATATAATAATAGGGAGGTGGGAGCACTTCTCACACAATAACACAGAGGTATTTAAAGAGATTTCCATAGCAAACACGTTTTTGTTTCTGTCGATAATTTTGAGTTGTAATTGCTATGAAAATAGTTTAATCTGTCCTGCAAATAATTCATTAACAATCCCTTCATATTAGCCTCTTATTAATAATCTGATTAATGATGAACACACAGGATTACAGATGAGCAGGATTACTGATCTCTGCAAATTTGGGCTCTGTGATGAAAGGGCAGGACTCAGATCATGTGTAGATGATCCCAGCATGAGGCTAATGAAGTCATCTCCCTCAAACAGATAAATCTGGTCCTACAAGTCACAGTGCAGATTATGAGCTGTGAATGAGGCAACAATGAGGTGACATAATCACTTAAATACAATCCAGAGCAACTAAAATCACTAAATTTTATCCAAAATCTGATAATGAGCTAGCTGTTTAGTTTATGGTTATTGGTGCTGTAGTTTTTTGTTTGGGATCATAAAAGCACGAACACAATTATTTAATCTTATTTTTTATATTACATTTTATATTTATGTTAGATATTATATTTATATTTTGAAAGAAAATTTATAAAAATTGGTGAAATGAACATGTGGATGTGAATTTTGTAAATAACTGACAAATCTGTGTTCATAGTCTTAAACCTGAGATATAGTAGATACATTTTCTGTAGACGGAAAATAAAGAAATCCTTCATATCTCCCTAAACCAGGTCACTTTGGGAAAAATGCATCTACCAAATGCTTACATAATAAAATGTTTAAGACTTATTAAATTACACTTTTTAATTAATTAAACGTTTTCTTTTGTGTGAGAGTTTAAAGCTTTTGCTGATGATGTTTTACATTCAGCATGGACCACTGTACTTTAATGTACCTTGTAATTTTGCTCCCACAATATGTTGGTGTTTTTTTGTTTTCTTTCTCTCTCAGGTCAAATGAGATCTTCCTCCGAAAACCTCCTGCTTTACAGCCTGGTCGTAAATACTTATCCTCATTTTCTGTTATGGCCAGTGTCTTGTGTGTGTGGACAATGTTCTTCCATGCCAAGCTGCTGGCCCTTCAATGCACACGCACTCACCCCATCTACCAACGCACAAACGTGTTCATTTTTAACCATGTCCAAAGGATAATATACTGCATTTCTACAACAGCCCATAATATTTAAGACACTAGTGGCTGTAGCCTATAATGACGATCACTGTCTTGTTCGATTTTTTCTTTGGAAGTAATCTACAATTTAGTAAATCAACAAGATACACAACTTTGACCATGAGATTTTTTAGAGGCCGGTTGGATTGAAGTGAATGATTGATCCAAAGATCTTTGACAAACTGATTTGATTAGATTTATGTGCGGTGTGCACATAATTTATCTGACTATAACATTTTATAAATGTATCATTCTGTCCAGCATTAGCTTTCTATTATGTCTTTAATTCTTAATATCGTCGCTGACAGCTCTTATCTCCATTTATTATGATTTTTATAATTTTTTTATGATTTAACAAATCATACTATTGGTCACACTTCGTGTTTGAAGGTGGGTTTTGCTAATATTTAACCAATGAAAAGTATTGAAAAGAGCTTGTCAACTTTGAAATTTTCAAATTCTTGGTCAAACTTTCAAATCAAACAAATTTTAATCAGACATTTACATTTACCATTTGGCAGACGCTTTTATCTTATCCTTTATCCTATACATTTATACATAGGTATGTGCAATCCCCTGGGTTCGAACCAACAACCTTGCGCTCTAACCAATGAGTTACAGGAAAGCAGGAAAGACATGGTCTTAAAGTGGTTTAAAATATGTTAAGCTAAACTAATAGTTTTACACTCTTGCTGGCATTAAATTAACCAAAATATTCACTTAACAAATACAGGACAGGGAAGTGTACATTTTGTGAATGACCGAAATGTCCATTAGTGGTACACAGAAGGCAATGAGTGTGTTTTTAAAATGCTTCAGAAGACAAGAATGCTTTTGTGTGGTCCCTTCCCTAATCAAGCGTTATTCATTCACGTGCCTGTTTATCTAGTTCTGTTTATTTACAGTCCTGTAAACAGATGTGATTGGCATATTTTGCTCCTGTACCTTCAGCCCTCACAGATTATTGTTCGGGGGGTGGGAAACAGCTCAAGCCCAAGGGCTTGCAAGACTGAATTGGAACCCCTCCTCGGGATGAGTATGGTAATGTGCGAGGGCGGGTGGAGGCTCTCGGAAGGGGGGAATCCTTCAGTCTCTTTGACTCTGCTCCACCCACAGAGGAGCCCATCTGCTGTGAGCCGCTCAGCTTGAAAGACAATTGCAAACACCCCCACCAAACGCCAGCCCGCTTCCTCTGTTGCCACTCTCATGTTGTCTCTGCACCTCGCCACTTTTCCTGTATTTTCTTCTCACCTGTGCCGAGGGTTAGGAAGAAACATGCCGATGTGTTTGGGGTTTTTGTTTCCGAAGGGGAAACAGGTGATTTTGGTGGTCTCCCTTCCCTTCCCCTCCCTCCACTTCCAGTCAGAGCCGTTCTGACAACAAAAGGGGTTTTTATTCACTTTAGTTCCCTGAACTTTGCCATCTCCATCAGAAAGAAGGCTTGTAGTTGACATGCTAATTGCAGAAAAAAGTAATAATTGAAGGAATGCATCACAATGAGATACCTCTTCAGTCATGTTTCCACTGGGATAATGTTTACAATGAGGGTGATTCAAACCCCTTTTCTTTCCCGTTTATGTTTTTGTTCCAATGAAGAATGGAAAACAACTTGCTGAGATTTGCGAGTAACTTTTTTATTTTAAGCAGCTTTGAGTCTGAAATACAAATGTTATGAATAAGAATGTACTGCCAAAGTAAAAATGAAAATGAAAACCGCAAGACATGATTTTTCTTTCACTGCTTAGAAGTTTCAGTTGCCACAATACTTTCTGCAGCATGACGGGATAAAAAACGGCATCTATTCAAAACTTCAAAACATCTTACCGTTCCAAATTGAAGCAAAATAGATGATATCAGATAAAACTGAAATGAAAGGCAGAAGCAGGAGGTGATACAAAGAAAGATTACACAAGGGAATGTGTGTTGTGTGGGGTGAAGGAAGGTGGCATTTATCTGTGAGTTAATGGTGGCAGAGCTCAGACCTCTGCGGTGAGGGTCAGCGTATCCATGCTGTGTGTTGTTGGGTTCTGCAGGGAAAGAGAGCAGGGAGCAGCATGAGGCCATATGGCCATCACGCCATCCCTTTATGATTTATCATCCGGTTACACTCCACCAGAATCTCAGGGCTCTGCTTCAGCAGGTCAAGTTCACACAGGATTTCATTGATCGTTCACAGTCAGCGGTCAAATGTGACGCGGGAACACGGTGCACGACAGCAAGAAATTTACCTAGAAATAAACCAGCTTGAAATGTTCTGGTTACTTCCTGCATCTTAAAGGAACAGTTCATCCAAAAATGTAACATTATTTTACATCCATTTACAGTCTTTAAGTGAATGTGACCTATTTGTCAGTTATGGTCACCCATACCCGAAATGTGACCTCTGCTTTTAACCCATCCAGAGAGTAGTGAACATACGCACAGCAAGTCGTGAACACACGTACACCCGGAGCAGTGGGCAGCTATCACTGCAGCCAGGGCCGTCGCTAGTGGGGTGAAAGGTGGGGACAATTCTAGGGGCCCCCACAGCCCAGGGGGGTCAAGCATGCTCTCTGACAGAGATTCACTGACGCAGCTTTTAGCCCGTGACTGTATACAACAGACTCGACAGCTGTTGCGTTGCGCCACGTCCCACAGCTAGAAGCTGTCTATCGATACTGAACGCGCCAAAGCAACTGTTTCAAATCTCTCTAAAATGGTTTAAAGGCCTTTACATGAATAAGAGCGTGATTATATAATGTAGACACTAGACAAAGGATGACAAAACAAATGGATGCTACGTATATTTCGCTAAATATAATTGATAAATATATTCTTGGTTCTGTTGAACACAAAATAAGATGTTTTGAAGAATTTAGAATACAAATCCGTACCGGGGCACTTTTGACAACCATTCTAGGGGCACTCGCGTACACCCGGTGCAATGCGCCGCAGCGCAAGTGTTTTTGCTAGTTTCAGCCCGACGCAGTTCTCATTTTGTTGTTTAATTAGCAAATGCACTTGTGCTCATGTGTGCACCCATGGGCGTACTGGTCTAAAAAAGAGGTGTTTTCAGGCGCAGAGTTGGTGGGTTGCTATTTTGAGGAACTGAAATAGACTGCACCATAGACCAACTCAAAAATGGTCTAAATTCAATGCCACAATATTTTTTGTTTAAAAAAAGGGCGCATTAGTAGAAAATGCGCCTCTGGGTGGGTCCACAAAGCGCTTTCACTTTATACTTAATACACAGAGGGAAGCGCAGCAGCACACAAACATACCAAATATAAAAAATAAATGGATTACAATGTAAAAGATTATTATTGTGTACATAAAGATAAAAATACAAACTGTCATGTAGACAAGGCGGGCTTTAACCTCGCACACGAGCAGATGCGTTTCCACTCTGGAGAAGCGTACAGACTTTGCTCTTGCAAATTCTCCCGTGAAAATAGCGAGTCCGCCATGGCGCGAGCGCAACTGGCTCTTAAAGGGAATGAGAGATGACACTGTGATAGGTTTATTGCACGTTACGTCCAAAAAACACCCATTACTCATTAAGAGAATCGGGACAACCCGTTTAGACCATGCGCCCGGGCACACCGACCGTTTTCCCAAAGTTAAACTAGCAAAAGTAGATTCGGACACGCCCTGAGTGCAGTTGTGGCCTGCGCTTTAGATCATGCCCTTAGATCGTGAAATTACAGTGGTGCGAAAAACTTTTTTTCCCCCTTCCGGATTTTTTGTTTTTTTTGCATATTTGTCATGCTTAAATGATTCAGATCATCAAACTAATTTGTATATTACTCAAAGAAAACCATGGTAAATACAAAATGCTGTTTTTAAATGATGGTTTTATTGATAATTGAAATGTATCAGTCTAGAAAGGGTTACAAAGCCATTTCTTAGGCTTTGGGACTCCAGCAAAACAGTGAAAGCCATTATCCACAAATGGAGAAAGCATGGAACAGTGCTCCACCGTCACTGTAGTGGCCGGCCTACCAAAATTACTCCAAGAGCACAATGACTACTTGTCCAGGAGGTCATAAAAGATACCAGAGCAACATCTAAAGAACTGCAGGCCTCTCTTACCTCAGTTAAGGTCAGTATTCATGATTCTACAATAAGAAAGAGACTGTGCAAAAATGGCATCCATGGGAGAGTTCCAAGGCGAAAACCACTGCTGACCAAAAAGAACACGAAGGCTTGTCTCACATTCGCTAAAAAACATCTTGATGATCCCCAAAATTTTTGGGCAAATATTCTGTGGACTGATGAGACTAAGGTTGAACTTTTTGGAAGGTGTGCATACCGTTACATCTGCCGTAAAACTAACACAGTATTCATAAGCAGAACATCATACCAACAGTCAAACATGGTGGAGGTAGTGTGATGGTCTGGGGCTGGAGTTCAGGATCTGGACAACTGCCATAATTGATGGAACCATGAATTCTGCGCTCTACCAGAAAATCCTAAAAGAGAATGTCCGGCCATCGGTTTGACCTCAAGCTTTAACACACTTGGGAAGTCCAATAAATCCAATTGAAATGCTGTGGCATGACCTTAAAAATGCTGTTCATGCTCAAAGACCCCAATGTGGCTGAATTAAAACAATTCTACAAAGAAGAGTGGGCCAAAATTCCTCCACAGCGATGTAAAAGACTCATTGCTAGCTTTCGCAAATGCTTGATTAGTTATTAGCAGTGGCGGCTCCTGACAAATTTCACAGGGGGGTGCAACATTGACCCGTTCAATGGATAAAATAATAATAAATAAAAGTCAGATAGCTAACTTGACAGTGTTACATTGCATTGTTCAATTTGGTTTTCCTGTTCAACCACTAGATGGCAACACCAGACATGAATTATACATACTGTACAGTATTTTTGTAAAGCTATATCAATTTAAATGTACACAATAAAACACTTCCACCGTGGCCATCAACAGATACATTGTCATCTACTAGTTAAATCTCTGTTAGCACAGTCTACAATTTATAGCCATCATGGATGCCATAGCGATAATCAAATCAAATCAAAACATATTATACTATCACCAAAACTGTAATTAATCAAATCTTTTCAGAACATAATCAGTATATATTTGGCTGGCAATAAGCAATCAATGCAACTATTTACAATTCAACATTTTGAGAGTACAACATAACACAACTCACCATTTAATAACACACTCACTCATCACTTGTATTGAAATTTTGAACGGTAATTCCCTCAATGAAGTTGAGTTGCTGTATCACTACGCTTTCGCACGCATCAGTGCGTTTGACGAAATCACGTTGGGGTGAGGCCTCCCTGAGCCCATAGAAATGCATTGTAGGGTCCAAAATAAAAAAAAAGGAATCTCAACATGTAAGTCTATGAGAGTGCCTGGGGCGATTTTTAATCTGACTGAAATCGCCTCAAGGGGGCGGGGCTACTGGTTGGAGAGTGATATTCAGGCTGCTGATTGGACAATAATATTAAGACCTTTATACAGTCTATGATTAAGACAATTTTTTCCCCTCTTTTTTCGTGTGGCTGAAGGAGGGCGGTGCACTATCGCCCAACTATGGGCCAGCCGCCCCTTGTTTAGGTTTAGGGGGCAATTACTTTTTCACATAGGGTCAGAAATGTTTGGATTGTTATTTCCCTTAATAAATAAAACTATCATTTAAAAACTGCATTTTGTATTTACTCTGGTTTCCTTTGTGTAATATTAAAATGTTATGATGATCTGGATCATTTAAGCATGACAAATATGCAAAAAACCGGGGGATTATTTTTCACACCCCTGTAGGGTCAAGACCTGTTTGGTTACAAGCATTCTTCCAAATATTTTTCTTCGTATTCATCAGAACAGAGAAATTTATATAGATTTGGAACAACTCCGAAGGGTGAGAAAATGATGAAAGAATTTTTTTATTTTGGGTGAACTGTCCCTTTAAATTTCTCTGTTTGCTCGGTTAAACTTTGCTGTAAACTAAAGAAACGCCTTGTTTGTTACCACAAAGTGAAACATTAAGCGAGTTCAAACTGTCACATAACTGACAAATACAAATGCTTGTAAAAATATATCCGTGAAATGTGCATTGTAAAAAAATAGGAATACATTTGTAAAGCATTTTTATATCCAGTCTTCCAAGTTTCATAACCTCACTTTGGAGTCTTCATTTGTCTGTCAATCATAGCTGTAGATCCTAATGTTTCTGTTTCTTCATAAACTGCATGAACAATGCTCCAAATTGATTCTCTTAATCTGATTTTACACCTAAATGATTTTGCACCTTTGGCATGGCAAATTAATGCTACAGAGAGACAAGCACCGCTCTCAAAAGCTCTGTCATCAAAGACACCTCAATACACATCTCTCACGGCAGCAAACATGCGAGAGCCAACAGATAATCATTCCTGTGATTAGATTACTCTTGCATTGTTACTCACGTAAAACAGCCACACCCTATCTCCAAACAATGCAAACCTCGATTACTGTAAATAACTAAAAGCTAAAATGACAGCAATGGCTCTCAGAGGTTGTTTTTAGTCAGCACTCAGCATAGGAGGAAATGGAGAGGCCTCTGTAGGCCAAAGGGGGAAGTACGGTCATGTTTTGTAATATATTACCCCTGGCTTGACACCAGCGGTCCAAATGCGAATGAGACTTGGCTCAGATGAGGTGTGATTGTGGACGCATGGCTACTTCTCCAAATGGGGCAGTAGATTAGGTGAGAATGTGTATCAGGTTGCCAAGACTGTTAAATGTATACAGTTCAACAGATGGAGTTAGCACTACACTGATATGTGTTTGTCTTAATTTGACCTGATGAAAGGAGGAAACTCCCACTGCTGTAACCCACCAATTACACGCACAATACACATGATAAACTAACTGATTTAATTGGGGGCAAACAGTTTTGATTAATTTACCTTACAGACGGCTGCAAAAAACAATTGAGATGCAAATTCAGTGCACTGTTTACCCAGACAGATCACTGCTTTGTTTAAATCTGTATTCTTGTGTTCCTCGACTCTACATAAGGGCCTTAAATAGGGCTGTCAAATAGATTAATTGTGATTAATCGATTCCAAAAGAAATGTTTTTGTTTATTAAATATATGAGTGCAGCATGTATATTTATATGCATATATAGTTCATGTAAGACTTAATTTGCAAAAACAGATTTTAAAGATGTTTTAATGTTCAAAAATTGTTTTTATCACACGTATAGTATAT
This sequence comes from Triplophysa siluroides, assembly GCA_006030095.1. Taxonomy (NCBI): domain Eukaryota; kingdom Metazoa; phylum Chordata; class Actinopteri; order Cypriniformes; family Nemacheilidae; genus Triplophysa; species Triplophysa siluroides. Next base: position 21,940 of record VCII01000467.1, read on the forward strand.
AAACACAAACAATTGTTTCAGAATCTATTTGACAGCACTAGTCCTAGAACCCGAATTCCAGAAAGGTTGGGACGTTTTTTGAATTTGAATAAAATGAAAACTAAAGGAATTTCAAATCACATGAGCCAATATTTTATTCACAAGAGAACACAGATAATATAGCAAATGTTTAAACTGAGAAATTTTACACTTTTATCCACTAAATTAGCTAAATTAAAATTGAATGCCTGCAACAGGTCTCAAAATAGTTGGGACGGGGGCATGTTTTCCATGGAGTTTTTTGGTGTTGGAATTTGGTCCCATTCTTGCCTTATATAGGTTTCCAGCTGCTGAAGAGTTTGTTGTCGTCTTTGATGTATTTTTCATTTAATGATGCGCCAAATGTTCTATAGGTGAAAGATCTGGACTGCAGGCAGGCCAATTCAGTACCCGGACTCTTCTACGACGAAGCCATGCTGTTGTAATAGCTGCAGTATGGGGTTTTGCATTGTCCTGCTGAATTATACAAGGCCTTCCCTGAAATAGACGTCGTTTGGAGGGAAGAATATGTTGCTCTTTAACCTTTATATACCTTTCAGCATTCACAGAGCCTTCCAAAACATGCAAGCTGCCCATACCGTATGCACTTATGCACCCAAATACCATCAGAGATGCTGGCTTTCGATCTGAACGCTGATAACACGCTGGAAGGTCTCCCTCCTCTTTAGCCTGGAGGATGCATTTAAGTTCGATGATGAAGAATATCAAATTTGGACTCATCTGACCACAGAACACTTTTCCACTTTGAAATAGTCAATTTTAAATGAGCCTTGGCCCAGAGGACACGACGGCGCTTCTGGACCATGTTCACATATGGCTTTCTTTTTGCATGATAGAGCTTTAGTTTGGCATCTGCTGAGGGCACGTTGTGTTTACCGACAGTGGTTACTGGAAGTATTCCTGGGCCCATTTAGTAATGTCATTGACACAATCATACAGATGAGTGATGCAGTGTCGTCTGAGGGCCTGAAAACCACAGGCATTCAATAAAGGTCACCGACCTTGTTCCTTACGCACAGAGATTTCTCCAGTTTCTCTGAATCTTTTGATGATGTTATGCACTGTAGATGATGAGATTTGCTTTGCAATTTGACGTTGAGGAACATTGTTTTTAAAGTATTCCATAGTCTTTTTACGCAGTCTATCACAGATTGGAGAGACTCTGCCCATCTTTACTTCTGAGAGACTCTGCTTCTCTAAGACATCCCTCTTATAGCTAATCATGTTACAGAACTCTCATCAATTAACTTAATTAGTCACTAGATTTTCTCCCAGCTAAATCTTTTCAAAACTGCTTGCTTTTTTAGCCATGTGTTGCCCCCGTGCCAACTTTATTGAGACCTGTAGCAGGCATTACATTTTAAATGAGCTAATTTAGTGGATAAAAGTGTAAAATTTCTCAGTTTAAACATTTCTTATGTCATCTATGTTCTATTGTGAATAAAATATTGGCTCATGTGATTTGAAATTCCTTAATTTTATTCAAATATAAAAAACGTCCCAACTTTTCTGGAATTCGGGTTGTAAATAATAATGGTATATGTAATAATGTGTTAAAAAATTACTACTGTAAGATGCTATACTGTAGCTTAACTAGTGGAGCATTGCATTTTCAAAACAAAGATCATGAGTTTGATCATCAAGGAGCAAAACATTTTAGTTGCTTTGGGTTAAAGCATCTCCTGAATGCAGAAACGTGAAATAGACCAAGGATATTATATATTAACAAGATGTGAAGCTGCCATTACTCTGATTAAAACGCAGCACTCAATATGGCTGCTCCAGTGAGGGTAGCCTCGCTACCTGAAGGGGCGGGGCTCCACACAGAGGCTTGTGAACAGGGCCGTCCCCAGAATGTACAGAACGGAGGGGCATTTCGTTTTCTATGGAAGTGTATTGGTAGCAAATTTCAATTTGAAATGCAATACGTAAAATGGCAATGCAGTATGTAAAATGACAATGCATTTATGTGTTTAAATATGATGATGTTCGTCCATCGTTTTCGAAGAGGACCTTGACATCTAATGGGTTGTGGGCTGTCCACGGTGTGGGTACCAGTGGGTACCACTGTTGCAACATTTGCAGCTCTGGCATTATGGAATGCTCGCTTCTCTTGTGCTATGGTTGTCCTTCTAGCTTCAGATGTCTGGCAGCCTTGGTGGATCAGCATAAGCCAATATCGATCAGTCTTGCCAGGGTTTCCCAGGATGCGGTGTCGATATCCAGGGACTTGAGAGAGGCTTTCAGCATCTCTTCTTTTGTCCCCCGCTTCATCGCTTTCCTTGAGACAGCTCACCATGGAAGCTGTTTGTGGATACGGTGGTATGGGATCCTTACAACGTGGCCTGCCCAGCGTTGTAAGACTTTAATCAGCAAGGTGTGAACTGACGGCAGGACTGCTCTGGAGAGGACTTCTGTGTCTGGCACCTTGTCCTGCCACCGGATCCTCAGAAGTCTGTGAAGGTTAGTCGTGTGGAATTGGTTTAGTTGCCTAGCGTGCCTCCTGTATACAGTCCAAGTCTCACTAGCATATATCAGGGTAGTTAGCACTACTATCCAGTAGACTTTAAGCTTTGTAGCAAGGCTTAATCCACGGCGTCCCACAAGTTGATCCGCAGTCCGTGCCAAGCTCTTTGCGGAAGCCACACTGTGTCTCGGGTAGTAAACCCTGTTCCAGGTGGTCAATCAGGCGATTCAGCATCACTCATGCAAGGATCTTGTCTGTGATGGAAAGCAGTAAAATTCCTCCGGGAAGGCTGCTGACGGGGTGGTGGTCTCCCCTTCGATCTCCTCTTCCGGGGTGTAGCCTGAGTAGGGGGCACGGGAACCGGAGCGGATGTCGAAGGGGGGCCTGGGCTGCTGGGAAGCAGACGTCGCTCGAGAACTCGGAGGCCTCCGGGCGGCCGAGTCGCGGCGAGGAAGAATGTGGCTAATAGCCTCTGTCTGCTTCTTCACCGTCGAGAACTGCTGAGCGAAGTCCTCGACGGTGTCACCAAACAGCCCACCCGGCGAGATGGGTGCGTCGAGAAAGCGGACTTTCTCGGCATCACTCATCTGCGCAAGGTTGAGCCAGAGGTGTCTCTCCTGGACCACTAATGTGGACATCGTCCGACCCAGGGCCCACGCCGTCACCTTGGTCGCCCTTAGAGCGAGGTCAGTGGCGGCACGGAGTTCCTGCATAACCCCCGGGTCGGCCTTACCCTCGTGGATCTCCTTCAACGCCTTGGCCTGGTGGACCTGCAGGATGGCCATGGCGTGGAGGGAGGAGGCGGCCTGGCCTGCAGCAACGTAAGCCTTCGACACCAGGGATGCCGAAGTCTTACATGCTTTGGACGGAAGGCGCGGTCGATTCCTCCAGGTGGCAGCTGTCTGCGGGCACAGATGCACCGCGACAGCACGTTCCACCTGGGGGATATCGACGTAACCTTTGGCCGCCCCACCCCGTCGAGGGAAGTAAGGGAGTTGGAGCTGGTCTGACTGGAGCATGCCGTGAGAGGGGCGCTCCAAGTCCTACACAGCTCCTCATGCACCTCCGGGAAAAATGGCACCGGGGGTGGGCGCGGTTTTGCACCGCGCTCCGACCCCAGATACCAAGTATCCAGCCGCGAGCGCTGGGGTGGAGGCAGTGGAGTACACTGCAGCCCAATGCCCGCAGCCGCCCGGGTGAGCATGGCTGACATCTCCACATCTGCTTCCTCCTGCGCTCGACCCCCCGTGAGGGGGAGCTATGCGGATTCTTCAGTGTCAGACGCCAGCAACTCTCCCTCCGATGCTGCGAGCGACATCTCATCTTCATCACGCATTGTTTCCGAATACGTGAATGAGGATCCGGACGGTATGCCACCGTCGGTTGGGGAACGGTCAGATGAGCGAAACGGGGAGCAGGCGGCCCGTGAGCGCTTAGCTGACGGGTTTACGCTTGCTGAAGTCCCCACATCACCAACGCTGCTAGCCTTCGCAGACAGCAGGGCCTTGGCCCCCCCGTCGTCGCGAGTTGGGTAGCGAGCGAAGTGGTGGCCGTTTCCCGTAGGAAGACAGTCACCCGTGACAGCAACGTCTGGATGACCATCCGCCCGCAGTGCGAGCAGGATGTGTCAATGAAAGCTGCTTCGGCATGCTGGACGCCCAGACACCTAACACAGCTATCATGTCCGTCCCCCTCCTCGATGAGGGTGCCGCACCCAAGAGAACAGCGGGACATGCCGCTGGAGAAATTTGCCCAGACCTGAAAAGGGCCTTTGGAATATCTCAGACACCACTGGAACCGCCGAAACGCCCAGGGGATGGTCGCTGCAGGACAAAGGGACGATCCGCTGCACACGTCGTAGAAAAACCGGCAATCTGGAATGTGTAATACACAGGTTTGCAGTCATGAGCGATGGCTCTGAAGAACAAACGGTGAGTGAATGAAGCACGCCGGCTTCCTTTTATACCGGACATCCGGGGGCGGAGCCCGGCATGCAAATTTCATTCGCCAATTTTCATTGGCCTTTTTCTAAAGTAGTCAGAGTTGATAGGTTCCCAAGAGCGAACCCCATCTGTCGCCTTCGACACAACGTCGAGAGACCGACAGAAAGGGAATCACAGTTGGCAACACATTGGTTTTATGAATTGTTTTATTTTTGGTGAAGGAGACCCCGTGGGCCTGGAGACTGTAAGGTACACGGTGTGTTTTTAAACGTTGAGTTTAAATGTGTGATATGAATAAACAGTGCTCATATTTCAAGGTAGCAGTCTCACTGGAAATGAGCAGGGGCTTATAGCTGCTTGGATGGCGCTCATTTTGCATAGGGGACGATGCATGCACGACAAACAACACCAAACAGCCCAAATAATAATAATGATATTTAGAAACAGCATGGGCCTCATTTATCAATCTAACGTAGAAACAAGCCCAGATCCGTGAGCAGAAATCATCTTACGACAGGGTTCACGTGTGATTCATCAAACATTCGTATGCCGGCAATCTCATCGTACGAATGATCATACCTTAATGCGGCGGCTGAAATCGATCGTAATTTACATATCACGCCCCAATAAATTTAGAGTGTAGACGCCTCGCCCTAGATTTTGCGACATGGAGAAACGTAATCCGGCCAAAAAGACGAATTTTTACGATTTAGATATGTAAACTTTAACCTTGAAAAGCGAAATCAGAAGAAGTGAAAAACAGGTTAAAGAGATCACTGCTGCGGGCAACAGCGAACCGAACTCCAGCAGAGGTTTGTAATTTGTTTTGGATATTTACTGGATATTTATGTTTTGTGAAAATGACCATAAATAATTAATCATTATTGTTTCACTTTTATTTTTACACAGAAAGTATTGTTGTTTCTTTAAATTACTTTGAATATAAAATACATTTTAATTTAAACAAAATTAATCTGACTTTAGTCCTAAAGTCTCAGCCTCCCCAGGAAAGTCTATGCCAGGGTACTGGAGAGGAGAATCCGGACGATGGTAGAACCTCGGATTCAGGAGGAACAGTGTGGTTTTTCCCGGTCGTGGAACGCTGGACCAGCTCTATACCCTCTCCAGGGTGCTGGAGGGTTCATGGGAGTTTGCCCATCCAATCCACATGTGTTTTGTGGATTTGGAGAAGGCATTCGACTGTGTCCGTCGCGGCATCTTGTGGAGGGTGCTCCGGGAGTATGGGATTCGTGACCCTTTGCTAAGGGCTATCCGGTCCCTGTACGACCGGAGCAGGAGCTTGGTTCGCATTGCCGGCAGTAAGTCAGACTTGTTTCCGGTGCATGTTGGACTCCGGCAGGGCTGCCCTTTGTCGCCGGTTCTGTTCATAATTTTTATGGACAGAATTTCTAGGCGCAGCCAGGGGCCGGAGGGCGTCGGGTTTGGGGACCACACGATTTCATCTCTGCTCTTTGTGGATGATGTCGTCATGCTGGCCCCATCAGACCAGGACCTTCAGCATGCACTGGGACGGTTTGCAGCCGAGTGTGAAGCGGCTGGGATGAGAATCAGCACCTCCAAATCTGAGGCCATGGTTCTCAGTCGGAAAAGGGTGGCTTGCCCACTTCAGGTAGGTGGAGAGTTCCTGCCTCAAGTGGAGGAGTTCAAGTATCTGTGGGTCTTGTTCACAAGTGAGGGAAGGATGGAACGGGAGATTGACAGACGGATCGGTGCAGCTTCTGCAGTAATGCGGTCGCTGTACCGGTCTGTCGTGGTGAAGAAGGAGCTGAGCCGCAAGGCGAAGCTCTCGATTTACCGGTCAATCTACGTTCCTACTCTCACCTATGGTCATGAGCTGTGGGTCATGACCGAAAGGACAAGATCCCGGATACAGGCGGCCGAAAATGCTTCCTCCGCAGGGTGGCTGGGCGATCCCTTAGAGATAGGGTGAGAAGCTCGGTCACTCGGGAGGAGCTCAGAGTAGATCCGCTGCTCCTCCACATCGAGAGGGGCCAGCTGAGGTGGCTCGGGCATCTTTTCCGGATGCCCCCTGGACGCCTTCCCGGGAAGGTGTTCCGGGCATGTCCCACCGGGAGGAGACCCCGGGGAAGACCTAGGAGACGCTGGAGGGACTATGTCTCCCGGCTGGCCTGGGAACGCCTCGGTGTCCCCCCGGAAGAGCTAGAGGAAGCATAACCATAACCATATATTCATTATAATCATCTTATTCAGTTTAATCATTTTCTGTTTTACAAACAATCAGTTTTGATTGTTTCTTCCCTTATATGAGTATTTTAATTTTCTATCATTTTTTCTATAACTTTACATTTGATTTTCAATTTACGTTATTAGAAGTGATAAGTTAGGTTCTTAAAACCACAGTGTATTACATATGTCATTGTTTCAGTAATTGGGGAACACGGCAAGGTTAAAATGAAGTTGTGGGAAAATTGGCCGTGTATGGGACTGCTCGTTGTCGTCTCAATCACCATAGTGAGTATAATTTTTGGTATCGAGAAGTTGCAAGAGGCCAACAAAAATATTACTAGACCAAAACGGGACACGGTGGCATCGACATCAGACAAGTGTCTGACAAGATACGGGGGAGTGGAATTGAGGTATCAGGCCAATACTACCATGGCGTATACATTTGATCTGTGCCAGGTGATAAATTGCGGGGGGTATAATAGTTCATACAGGGGATATGACGTTTATGTGTGTACAGATAGCGGTTTTTCTTCTATGGCGTGTAGACACACAACCTATGGGCAGAACGATAGGATATGGTGTAGATCATGGTCAGAGGTGGTGGCTTACACAGGATCATGGAAGCCCGGCCCACAGAAGGATGATCAGAACTTATGGGATAGAGTAAAAATACAAAGGGATTATAAGTACAACACAAAATACAATCACAATTTCAATTTCACAGTGGCCATACCTACCACAAAATGTGGGGGCAAGGAAAAGGGGTGGAAATAATGTCACAGATGTGTGGTTAGTGTTGGGGGCGGAGATGTCTGGAAATGATCCAATGGGTTTGATAAAAATAGTAATGGAAGTCCCAAAACCAATGGTAACAAATCAGACAAATGCTACTGAGGTGTCAGTTAAACGGCATCACGGGGTGATGATGGGTGTAGACTACACTAAATTAACCCCTGAATATATAATAAAGAGAGCCACAGGATACGGGGAAACAAACCTATGGTTAGAATGGTTGATAAACACCGCCAAAGAACAGAAATTAGATGACTGTATAGCATGTGCCGGTGCTAGGCCTAGATTGCATATTGAACCAGCCCCTCTATATCCAAATGATACTTGGGGTTATGACTGTATGTTGTCTCTGACAAGACAGCGTGCAACATCAAATGTACCACATTGGCAGCTATATTTCCACCTATTGCTAATAACAGTATAACTGGCCCATTTGTACCAAGGCCAAACAATTACACTTGTTTTAATTTCACATCTAATCAAGCATCCACCAATTATGGACAGATTAATGTAGCTTGGTGTCAGGTCATCATAGCGGATAATGGAACATTGATAGGCCCATGGGCTAGAGCAGGCCTCTATAACTATTGTGGTGATAGACGTCTGTTTACCAGAGTGCCGCCTAACACTAAAGGTTTATGTGCAATGGTAAGGCTAGGGGCACCATTAACATTAATTGGGGAAAGGTTGTTGAAATAAAAGGAGATAAGGGCACAGCATTGACCAGAAGACGGAGACGTCATGTTATCAGGAAAAGGAGCATAGACTTATCTTAACAGCCCCACATATATAGATGCCATAGGAGTCCCACGGGGAGTACCAGATGAGTATAAATTAGCGGACCAAGTAGCAGCTGGGTTTGAAAATATACCTATCATTTCAATGATTTTTCCTGTCACTCCAAACAAAAATGTAGATAGAATTACGTCCATTACAATGTTATGAGGTTAGCCAACTTGACACGTGATGCTATTGATGGCCTAAAAGACCAATTGGCACCAACTTCATTGATGGCTGTACAAAATAGGATAGCATTGGATATGTTACTGGCAGAAAAAGGTGGGGTATGTCATATGTTTGGTGACCTCTGCTGTACATTTATCCCCAATAACACAGCGCCAGATGGTTCAGTCACCAAGGCATTAGAGGGTTTGCGAACGTTATCAGCTGAAATGAAGGAACATTCTGGAGTGGACAATCCCATTGGGGACTGGTTGGATAGAGCCTTGGGTAAATGGAAAGCACTGATAATGTCTATAATTGTGTCTATTGCTGTGTTCATGGGAATTTTGGTCACCTGTGGATGTTGCTGTATTCCATGTATCAGATCATTATGTAACCGTTTAATTGTGGCTGCAATAGAAAAGAAAGATCTCACCCAAACCCCTTACAGTATGCCACTGTTGTCTAACAACCTATTTACGGATGATGAGGGTGATGACAATGATGAAGTGTGACCTCTTTCAGAGGTCAAGAGAGGGATTGAAGGAGTTTTTTAATAAGTTTTATTACGTTTAAATGTTTATTCTTTATTACAGTTTTGATGAACATAATATGTGTGTGTTTTAATGAAAATGTTTAGGCAGAAAACTCTGAGGAGTTAAGGGCTGATTGGAATGTGTTTGCTACAGGATGTGGTATGTATATGTGTGTGTGTGTAGTCTTGTGTACAAAGATTGGGGGAAGCAGCAGATAATGCTGATTGGTGCCTCTAGGAATGTGAGTGCAGACAATAAATTAAAGGGTCAAAGACCAAAGGTGGAACAAAGAAGTGCATGCACACACATATCATTATCTGAGTACTTAGCTATGCAGAATTTGGGTATAGGGGTGTCGTGTCATGTGATGTGTTGCAGACAAAGGAGAATGAAGCTGATTGGAGGAAAGACGAGGCGGAGCTCTGCAAGAAAAGAAGAAAATACACGACACCACACACTATAAATATGTTGTAAAATCATTCCGCTAGGTTGGTTCTTTGTAAGACACTGTGTCGAGACAACCCAGCGCGCTGATTCTGATTAATAAACTTCAACATTTATTAGAGTTGCCTCTTTCCAATTTTTTACCACGCAGGACAGAAGAGTCCATCAGTGTATAGTATGTTTGTGCATAAAACTAGGACTGCCCTCGACTAAAGATTTATCTGATTGACCAGTTGTTGTTCATGTTAAGGGATTTGTCGACTAATCACTCATGCAGGCATAAAGTTTGTCAGAATGCAGCACCAGAACTGCATGATTTTGCCACTTCCCGTGAATTTTATTTTCTGCGGCTAATACAATTTTTGTGAACTTAACCTTATGTCGTTGACTATTAAGAGGCTGCCCTAAGTAAAACCAAATAAACTGTCAAATGTGAAACTCTGGAAAAGGGATTTGCACTTTGTTAAAGGGATAGTTTACCAAACAATAATGAAAGTCTGTCATTATTAACTCCCCCTTCATGTTGTTCCAATCCCTTAAGACTTTCTTTCATCCTCACAACAAAATTAATTATATTTTGAATAAAAGGTTTCTGTCTGTCTACTGACAACCTAAGCAACTTTAAAGGCCTAAAAAGGTAGTAGAAACATTGAAGTAGTCAATGTTACTCCAAGGGTTCAACTAAGTGACATGAATGCTTTTTGTGCTCCAAGAATACAAAAATAATGACTAACACCGACTACTTCCATAATGTTTTTTCTGGGCCTTCGAAGAATCCGTTGCTGTCATTGACAGGCTGTCAATGGTTGGACAAAAACCTCCTGGTTTTAATTAAAAATATCTAAAATTGTGTTCCAAGGATGAACGAAAGTCTTGGGGGATTGGAACAACATGAGGGTGAGTAATTAAAGACAGAATTACATTTTTTGGGTGAACTATCCCTTTTTTTGTCAGTTATATTTTGTATTTAGTCCTGTGTAACCACATTTAGTCGATTTATTAAGATCTGCAGCTGGGTTTATAAAGATTGCTTTGTCTTTTACAACAGAATATTTCTGAGGTCCTGATGAGCAGCGTTGAAGGCAAGTACATTTTGGCCAGTCTTAAGAAGAATACTTTATCTTTACATCAGCGAAGATGCATGGTCAGAATACTAGTTTCAAACCTCATGAGTCACTTTGGAGAAAAGTATGTATGCATTTGTCCGTAGTAAAAATGATAAATCTGTCTGTACACAACAGTACCACGCACCGTTGAAAATTGAAAGTCTGTCATTAATTACTCAACCTCATGTTGTCCCAAACCCCTTAGACTTTCGTTCATCCTCGCAACATAATTAAAGGTTTTTTATGAAATACGACAGTTTTCAGAGCAACTTAGAAGGCCCGCAAAGATAGGAAAAACGTCATGAAAGTAGTCAATGTTACTCCAAGGGTTCAACTGTAATTTTTTGAAGTGGTAATGCTTTTTGTGTGGCAAAAACAACGAATATATTCAACATTTTCTTCACTTCCACTTTAGGATTATTTACATTCACAATTTCACTCATAATAAGTGCATCATGGTGTTCTCGAGGACGAACATGTGAACATGAGTTGGAGATTGAAGCGGAAGTGAAAATACTTTTTTATAATTTTTGATAATTGTCACTTCAGAAAATTACTATTGAACTTGCCCTACTTCCATGATGGGCCAATGGGACCTTTCTGGGCCAAAAGTGAAAGATGCTTAGGCTGTCAATGGGGCAACATAAACGTCTTGGATGTCATTTAAAATATATTTAGTTGTGTTGTGAGGATGAACGAAAGTCTTAGGGCATAGGAAAAACATGAAGTTGAATCAATGACAGATTTATTTTTATTTTTGGATGAACTATCCCTTTAAAGGTTGATTGACAATCAAATTTAGCTACTGTGTCTATATGGCTCATGTCTGTCTAATGCTGAAAATTTGTTAATGTCTTATTAAATAATGTCTGTATTACTAGACCTCCTCCTGAAATCTATTTTTATTATTGTTTCTAGCCCATCCTCTGAGAAAAAGATGCGTTTGGCTGTCTCTCTGGTTGAGCAATATCCTTGTCTGAAGGACTCTCAGGGTAAAGGCCATGTGAGTACAACTTCCTTATTGTCACAGTTCTAAAGCTTAAATTTTAAAAGGCACATAGTTCTATGGCCTTTTTACATTTACAGCATACTAAAGATGTGCTTGAATCTGAATGCATTATTCAGAAAGGCAGAGAAAATGAGTAACCCGTTCTATGGATCTACTAAAGGGACATGAAAAAAAAACTTTGATAATAATATAAATTTTTCCTATATCCTATTTTTATCCATCACCAAATTGCTTTAGGGGCTCTATGGAATGTGTTATTCATTATCTGTGCCTTTCCAAATAAAGTATTTAGTTTCGACCACATCACAGTATACAAACTTATACTGTTTACATTTTTCAGTTTTTAGGAAGCATGGTTCAGCCCAGGACGAAGCCATCGTCCAGCTACTGGTTTCTTGCAGTACAACTTGCAGAATGGCTCAAAAATAATATGTGGCCAGCTAACCAAGTTGCAGAGTACATGAAAGAAACCGCTATCCACAGGGCTCAGTGGATAAAAGCTAACGGGACAAAATCTATTGAGGATATAACTGTTGAATTCCCTCGACTCCTTGATACTCCAGGAATGGTAGGTCCAAATCTGTTCCTCCAATAACAGAAAGTCCAAATTCCTTTTTATTGTCATTTGTGCTGCAACAATGAATTGATGAAATCAATAATAAAAATAATCGACAGCGATTCTCATATTAATTAACAAGGTCTGCCCACTGTGCACATACAACTTCTGCAAGAATTGGTTCAAAGCTTTGTTACTTTTTTGCAAACTCTTGTGGTGCTAGCTGAAGAACATTGTGTCATGTATGGATATTTTTAAATAAGGAAATTAGTTTGCCTGTTCTGCTTTGGAGCTTAATAGTCTTAAGAAATGAATTTGAAAAAGCAATGAAATGGGTTAAACACTTTCAGTAAAGGCTGAAGCCTGAGCATTGCCAAATTTGAAAATTTGAAGTTTTTAAAATAAATTAATGCACTATTAATTTGTCTTATTCAGATTTCACAAGACTTCTCTATATTATTCCCCGACCATGCGGAGAGACTTAGTCAAACTTGAAAATTTAGTTTCAAAGACAAAATCCTTCGCTTTGCCAGCCAGGAGAAAAAGGCTCAGGAGCTTCTCCACAATATTGACAGTTTGTCTCCAGGTACAGTTGTGAATTCAAGAGTTGATCGTTAAAATAATGACTATATACATATTTTATAGAAAATAATTATTGATACGAAATATTAATTTGTACATATGCCCAAAGTGACCTTGCACTCAGGCTGCTTCCTGTGATACTGCCCACCCCTGTCTACAAAAACGGGATAAAATGTTCAAACCAAGCTTGGAAGAAAATATCAAGGCTTTTATTGAATTCAAGCATGTAAGTAATGTATTGCATACATCACTTTCCAATCCATACTAAGAGCAACTTAAAATGGCTAAACGTATGTAAAAGTGTTAAATTATTTATTTGACTAAGAATGTCTTAGAATAAGAAAAGAACTCTGGCAAGAAGTATTAGAACCCTTCGGAGTTAATTGGTGTTCCACATTAATTGTTGATGTGATTTACTATAAAAAAAACTGAGATAGTTCACCTCCCTGTTGTTCCAAAGATTACACTGGCTAGTTCCTAAAACCTACTTTCTAGAACTATGTGGTTCAAAAGGGACTTAAGATGCAGGCTTCCATTTGAGAAGTATCCTGAAGACTAAAGCACCAATTATGCAAATTCATGTAGAATCTGATTTGAATCAACTGCATTGTAAAATTATTCGGTTTTTAACAGGTTGGGACCAACATGGTTGAATACTTAAAGAAGGCCGAGCTCACAAAACCATTCCCCTTTGTCCTTGGTCTTGGGGATGACAGTCAATGCGATCAAGACTTTGTTGTTGTTGGCAAACAGGCACTCAAGCAAAACACACTCCTTAGTGCTGTGGACACATGCTTTAAACTTTTTTATGTTATGGACATCCATTTCCCGAAGCAGTGCTCACCGGTGTGGGAGTTTTTCCAGACTGTTGTTTATAAACTCCCAGGAACAGAATCCCCTTCTGTGAGACTCCTCCGTGGATTTTTGTCATTTTAAGCAATAGGAACCACAACAACTAATCCTCTCTAAAATGTTATTGGAGTTTATTGGTGGAGGAACGTTTTTGACTATAACCCTTTCTAAAATGTTATGAGAGTTTATATGAAAGGAGAGTTTCTAGACAAATACATATAAACTCACATAACATTTTTTTTATGAAGAGGATTTAATGTAATATATTGATGTTATTTATTGTGATGTTATTTATATATCAGAAACTTAATTAAAATGTTTTATGCTATTTTATTGTATATGAATTCCTTGACTTGCTATTCAATGTTATTCCTTTGTAAATGTTAATCTCTTTGATTTTACTGTTGCCACTAGTCTGTGTTTTATTAGCATATTATATTAAACATAACCAGCAATACAGTAGAAAATAAAATTTGAACCCCCAACAAAATACTACCTCAAAAGAAAGAAGAAAAGTAAAAATGGAGTAGCGGCATTTAATCTCATTGGAATCTATTTTACATTTTCTTACTAAACGAAAAAAACGTAATCTATCTTTTTATTTGTTGTTATTCCTTATCAGTTATCAAAAGGGTTAATGGGTTCTTAAAACTTGGGTATGAATGAATAATTTATATAGCGCTTTATTGTGTATTTCTGTACACCCAAAGCGCTTTTACAAACTCCTCACCCACCACCAGTGTGCAGCATTCACTTCACTTGGATGATGCGACGGCAGCCACAGTGCGCTCACCACACACCAGCGCTTGGTGTAGAGGAGAGATAGAGCCAATTCAGAGGGTGGGGGATGCTAAGGCCATGATTGACAAGGGCCACTGGAGGGAATCTGGCCAGGACACCAGGGTTACACCACTACTCTTTACGAGAAGTGCCATGGGATTTTTAATGACCACAGGGAGTCAGGACCTCGGTTTAATGTCTCATCCAAAGGACGCGAGCTGAGACCTGTCGTGAGATTTGATCGTAGCAACCGCTCACGTCCATTTTGATAAAAAGTTTTGCGTGGAAACGACCGAACGCCCACTTTTTGGTCGTAAGCTCGTTTCATAAATGAGACCCATTATGTATTTAAGCTATATATATATATATATATATATATATTGTACATTTTAGTCCTCTGGAACTACAAACACGATGCTCTTATATAAGACCAGGCCTACTGAAAAAAAAGGATTAGAATCCTGCTCAAAACACAATAGAAAAAATGATGGAATGAATGGTTGTGATGTTAAATCCAAATGCTGTTAAATACTATTGTAAAAATACTCAAAACACACAAGAGTTAATTAATTTAATTTAAGTAATTAAGTAATTTTGTAAGTAATTTGTTAAGTAATTTTGGAGACGGGCCGTTTTTTTTATATATATATGCACAGTGTTTTTTAAGCGTGTGTATATTGTTATTTCCTTTGTTTTAATATCTAATCAACTATCAAAAACTATGCATAATTTGAAAGTTAAAACACTTAGCATTCATGTTAGGAGCATGTTCTTGCAATCAATACAATGCCCAGATATGGAGTGCTTATTAAGAGATTAATGAAGTGTTTATCATGATAATAATTGATAACAATGGAATGTTCTATTGAGTTTTGCCGTTTGGTATCTAAATTCTTTGCCATTACTGAGTTCCCCATCAGTTAATCAGCTCCAAACCGATTTCTGTTTTCCTTGAATATGTTTCCCTATGTGGTCATTTAAGTTAAGGTAAGGTAAACTTTATTGTCCCAGCGGGAAATTTGTCCACCATACACATGCTGCACCACACAAAGACAAACAATAAAAACTCACAATCACATACCTGATAAAACACATAACATATAACAGAAATTATAAAAATGGTAGGAAATCAAACTCCTAGTCCAGAATGTATGTAATATCAGTTTGAATCTATGCCTCCCTTAACCAGGGTCTTTCTTATCTATGATCTTCATGTCTGTTTGTATGGGACTTGCAAGCCGAATCTTCAGCTGAACTGTTAAATTGCCATACCAAAGATGGATACCATATCTGATAACATTCTCCAAAACAGCTTGATAGAACAGCTTCATGATTCTGTCACTGACACCTTTATGGTCTTAACCTTCTCAAAAAGTACAGTCTTTGATGTTACCTGGTACACAAGATGTCAACATGGACATGCCATGAAAGAGGATTATCAATGTGGACTTACAAATATTTGTATGAGAATACTTGTGTAATTGTGGCATTATGAATGTATACAGGACGTGATGTCCCACTGACTTGGGGTCAAATATTATTTCCTCAGTTTTCTTCACATTTATTATTATGTGATGAGCATTATGTGGTGAAGGTTTAGATTAGTCCCAAACTAAAAGTAATGTTATATTTGTCTAAACTTGATCTTAAAAATATCTTAAAATACATCAGTGCCTGGATTAATCTAATTGCCGGGAAACTGTAATGTGTTTTACCCAGTTCTTTGTCCGGTAGTGTAGTGTTTGTTTGCATGTTAAGCTGATGTTGCTTTAGTATTTTTCCATTGCTTTGTGGGTTTATTAAAGACTCTCCATTTATTTCTACTCATTCATCATGTGCTATTTCCACATCAGGTACATGTTACAATAACTAAACCACCCCAAAAAAAGACCCAAAGCATGAGGCTCATATATTACATAGTGTTATTTTCCTGATGTGCTGTGTTGTTTACATATTTTATAAGCTGCACAAAAACATGTTACATCATCGTGTCTGTTAAGCTAATTTGAGATGTTTTAGTCTTAATAAGATGTTCTTGTTACTATGCCCCATAGACCAGATAGATTAATATGGGAGATTATTGATACACATGGAGCAACTGCTAGTTTCCAAAAAGAGGTGCAGACACTAACTTTTATATTAAATTAAGTGTGCAAAGTTGGCGCTGACTTCATTTAGCTATCATAACAAAAAAACATTGCTTAACAGGGTGTGTATGCTTTTAATTCAATGTGTGCGGATGTTTCTAAAAGATTCATGTACTCCCTTTCATTTGACCTAGTGGACTTTGGAGTTAATAGATTCAAGTGTGAAAAACGTGTTAATCCAGAAACTCAAGCACAGAGTAAACAACCTAATTCCCTACATTTGTGTAGGTCTACTGCTTTTTACCAACAGCAGGACTTAATAAATAATACACTCTTCAAAAGGATGTCATATTTATTAACACATCTGATTGTGTTATTTTTTTAATACATTATGTGTCATTTTGTGTTGACCCGTGTTAAATAAATT
Source organism: Triplophysa siluroides (assembly GCA_006030095.1). Taxonomy (NCBI): domain Eukaryota; kingdom Metazoa; phylum Chordata; class Actinopteri; order Cypriniformes; family Nemacheilidae; genus Triplophysa; species Triplophysa siluroides. The sequence goes on from VCII01000467.1 coordinate 38,710, forward strand.
AAAGGGACAGTACAAGTTGTTGTTGTCCTTAACTGGACCATCTTGTGTTGTTTTAACACATTTTTTGAGTGTATATGTGCAATAATTTGGCCCTGTCAAATAACATGTTTGCCAACATATATGTGCAATATATCTTGTTGCCCAGCACAGATTTATAGTGCTTCAAATTACTCTTTATTCAAAATAAATTTATAAACTTATTTAAATTTGTGTTTTATTTGTGTAGTATTACTTGTATTGGGCATGCCCTGCCTAAAATATTTAATTGTTTATAGTAATATGCAAGGTTTGTTCAGTCTATTGTTTACTATTGTATTTTTTACTATTGTATTGTATATCGTACAGGCTCGTCTGTCTGTTGTCTGAAAGCAACGCGAGAGTACTTAGACTTTCGCGAGACTTTGATGTCATACGCCGATGTCTGCGTAGAGACACGTGAGGATGGAAATTAACATCGGCTGTATTTAACATTGTGCGGTTGAGTTTTAGTGTGAAATTCATGTTTTTAATTGCAAGGTATTTTCACTGCAGCTAGTTTCAATTACATTAAATCTCCCACCACTTTGATGCCATGGATGAGTGAGTATTAATGGAGGGGTTTTATATTGTCCAATGTAACCGACACGCTGGTTATCAATCTTTTGTCAAAAGAAAATATACTGTCATACACTCCTTTCAATCGTTTTACTGCATTTAAACATAGATTTTACATTTTCTTTAGGAACCCTGTTGAAGTGTCCCGTGAATTAATTCAACACATCTCTGATCAGTTAAATTCGATAAGCTCTCGACTTCTGCAAAGACCACAAGAATCGGGAGCGGATTTCTAGTACTACCGGCTTGAAAGTGTTGTTCATGTTCTCCTCCGTTTGGCTGCGGTTGTGTCGCTGCCAAGAGACGATGAGATTTTTTATTTTTATATAGTAGTTTGGAACATTTGGCACAAACAGATATCTGTGTAAACTTAGCTGAGCGTGGGCAGACAATGACAGTGGGAAAAGAGCTACTGCAGTTTCTTCTGGAACAACATTTCAAAGTGCACGATATTGCGAGGATGTACTGTGTGTCATATTCATCCATTAGGAGGTGGATGAAGAGATATAAACTTTCCGTTCGACAGACATATTCCGACATAAGCTCGGAAGACTTAAAAGCAATTATTAACAACTTCATTGGCCAATGCCCCAACTGTGGATACAGAATTGTCGTGGGAAACCTGAGATCCCTAGGTAGAAAAAATACTTAATGCCATAGTACTTTACTTTAGTTATAGAAAATTAATTTTATTCCAAGATTAATTATTTGAAGATGTCTCATCAATGTTTAATGGCAATATTTGGAGATAAAAAGTGCTTGGCTCACTGAACATTTAGTATCCAATCGTGCCACTATGTGGCTGCAGAGTTCCCTTTCTGATTAAATCAGAATCATTTAATGATAAAGGCTACAGACAGGTGTGTTGGAACTTAACCATGTCATATGTGACCCACGCAATGTCATATTGACTGATTTACTGTTTCTACATAAAATCATCTTTAAATAATGTAAAGAGCGTTTAGTCAATATAGTGATTAAAATGATAAAATCATGATTTTAAATAGTTATGTTTAAGTATACAATTGTCTATACACTATGTCTTTTTAAGGGATATATAAAAAATGTTAGTCATTTTCATTTATGCCTTGTACAATATTATCATGTTTTCTTAATATTTTTAAGGGTTGCACGCAGTCGGGTTCTAGAAATGATTAGACATGTTGATCCAGTGGGCACAGTTCTGCATAGCCTGGACTCAGCTGACGCAAAGGCGACCATATTCAGTGCCTGGTCCTTTGTCTCTCTGGCATATTGATGGCAACCACAAACTTTAGCTTTGTTAATAAGATTGATTTTGTATTGTGTAATTGCTGGAATTTTTTGTCTGCCTTTTAGGTGGAGAATTGTTATCCATGGTGGCATTGATGGGTACAGCAGAAATATTATGTACCTTAAGGCAAACAGCAACAACAAGGCAGCAAGTGTTTTGGACTGTTTTCTTGAAGCAGTCAACGAGCAGGGTTTGCCTCACCAGGTGAGAAGTGACAAAGGGGGGGAAACAGGGAGGTGGCCCTGTTTATGCTGGAACATCCAGAAAGAGGACCTGGTAATGTGTGCTTCCCGAGCTTCCAACTAGTGTTCTGCAGCAGCAGACACCACCCGCCATGAAGCCAGTATCGCAGCAGCGACCGCCCCAGCAGGGGCCCGTGCTTCCAACCTGTGCTCTGCAGCAGCAGACAGCACCCACCATGAAGCCAGTAAAGCAGCAGCGACCGCCCCCGCAGGGGCCAGTGCTTCCAACTAGTGCTCTGCAGCGCAGGCACCACTCGCCATGTAGCCAGTATCGCAGCAGCGACCGCCCCCACAGGGGCCTGAGCTTCCAAGTCGTGCTCTGCCGCAGCAGACACCACTCGCCGTGAAGCCAGTATCACAGCAGCGACAGCCCCAGCGGGGCCCTTATCTTCTCATCTTTACCAACTTCCGGGTTGCACCTACGTAACGCCTAGCATGGTATTTTTGGGGGTGTATGTGTACTCCGGCGGCTGTCCAGTTTTATCTGCGTTTGGGGGGTGTGTTCTGGGCTCAAGCCGGTTCCGAGCCCGGCGCACTTGCCCTGACCAGGGTAGAATAATTTGGGTTCGGATAGATCCGGTGAGCTCGGAGCCCACTCCCTGCACAACACGTCAAATACGCATAACCTTAATACCCATGCTTTACCAATCTATCCTTACAACTGAGCTGTTTATCTGCGAGGGCGAACTCATGAAATGATGTTCAATTAACAAAGTTCGGGAGGAACCTAAGTATATAAATCAGCTCACTGTTACATCATCAGCAATCACCTATCAGCCCGAGCACGCGATCTCATCATAATTAGCTCGGCTGGTACATCATCAGCAATCACTGCATCTACCCTATCAGCTCAAGCAAGCTCTATCATAAATAGACATACAATCTTACCTGATGCATCTCGCCAGATAAGCATCCCTCCTCCACCCCGGCTCCTCTCAGTCCTGCAGGACCCTCGGGGGGGTGTGTTCTGGGCTCGAGCAGGTTCCGAGCCCGGCGCACTTGCCCTGACCAGGGTAGAGTGCTCCGGGTTCGGATAGATCTGGTGAGCTCGGAGCCCACTCCCTGCACAATTCATTTCAATTCAAGTTTATTTATATAGCGCTTTTCACAATGTGCATTGTTCCAAAGCAGCTTTACAGGAGCAATAAGAAAACACAGAGGTAAACACAGCACAGTGCATGGTGTTTATAGATCAAGCAAGATCATTCTAATAGATAATATCTAATAAATAAATAAATAGATAAATAGATGCAGTCTCCCGGTGAGCAAGCCAACACTGCCCTGCTGTGGCGAGGAATCAAAACTCCACTGATTTATTGATGGAGAAAAAAACCTTGGGAGAAACCAGGCTCAGCCGGGAGGGCCAGATCCCCTCTGACGTGTCATAGCTACACTCAGTGACCCCGACCAAATCACTGAGCAAACATCCACGAGGAAGAGGGAGAGCCCACCACCCGCGACCCAGGTAATCCCACTCGCCGAAACCATGCACGTCCAGCCCGGTCCCACTTTACGATCGACACCAGAAAACAGAGGAACAACCAGGGATCATAGTAATGGCATATTGGAACATTATTCCTCTGCTGTCTGACATCGACCACAAAACAAGACCAAACCAGACCCACACAGCCCCAACAAAAAAAATCCCCCAACCACAACCAACGAGCCCCCCCCCACCCCTAATGATCACCGGCCCAGCAACCCCCAATCAGGGCCACTGAATGCTGCTATAACTTCAAACTGCTGACATGTGATGTAGTTTAGGATTAAATACCAAGCATTGTAATTTTTTGCTTTAATGTGAAAAGTAGTCTTTGCTCTTGGTTGGGGACAGAATGGTCTGAGCTGAAATGGTCAGATGGTCGCCTTTCTCTTGGGTGGTAATGGAGTTGCCTTAGATGGAGCTGGGATGGTCAGTCAGTCCGCAGCTGGCGTAGTCTCTAGGTAGGGATGGGCATATGATGTCCATCTGGGCCTGGCGGAACTATCCCTACCTCGGGATGGGCATCCCGAGGCGGAGGCAGAAAGAGAATAATTAGCGTAGCTGCTGTTCATTTACTATGCGTTAGTGAAAGCTTGGGTGAAAAGATGTGTCTTTAATCTAGATTTAAATTGGGAGAGTGTGTCTGACCCTCGAATAGTATCGGGAAGGCTATTCCAGAGTTTAGGTGCTACGTATGAGAAAGCTCGACCCCCCCCCCCCTTGGTAGATTTAGTTATTCTAGGTGTTATCAAAAGTCCTGAGTTTTGAGATCTTAGAGAGCATGATGGGTTGTAATGTGATAGAAGCTCTGTTAAGTAGGTAGGGGCTAAACCCTTTAAGGCTTTATAAGTAATTAAAATAATTTTAAAATAAATATGATACCTAATGGGTAACCAGTGAAGGGATGATAAAATTGGGGTAATGTGATCGTATTTTTTGACCTGGTTAGAACTCTGGCAGCTGCATTTTGAACTAACTGTAGTTTGTTTATTGTAGAAGCAGGACAACCACTAAGAAGAGCATTACAGTAGTCAAGTCTTGAGGTCACAAATGCATGAATAAGAGTTTCTGCGTCAGCAACACATAAAACATTTCGTAATTTGGCAACATTTCGAAGGTGGAAGAAGGCTGTTTTTGTGATATTTGAGATGTGATTTTTAAATGATAGGTTGCTGTCTAATATAACGCCTAGGTCTTTAACTGTATTTGTCGGAGTAACAGTGCAGCCTTCGATTTGCAGGTTATAATCTGAGATATTATGTTTACGTGTCTTTGGTGCTATAAGTAGTACTAGTCATCCAATGTTTTATATATTTGATGCTCTCTGCCAGTTTGGATAGCTTGAAGGAATCATCTGATCTTGAAGAGATATATAGCTGAGTATCATCTGCATAACAGTGAAAGCTAATTCCATGTTTTCTGATAATATTGCCCAGGGGCAGCATGTATATGGAGAAAAGCAAAGGTCCTAAAACCATCCCTGAGGTAATCCATAGTTTACCTGCGTTAGATTTGACGATTCCCCGTTTAAATGGACATATTGATATCTGTCAGATAAGTAAGATCGGAACCATTGTAGTGCCTGTCCCTGAATACCAGTATAATTTTGTAAACGATCTAAACTAAGCACTAAGACCTAGCACTAAGGTCAAGCAGGACTAGGAGTGAGATGTTATCTTTATCAAATGCCATAAGTAGATCGTTTGTAATTTTAACGAGCGCAGTTTCGGTGCTATGATGCGGTCTAAAGCCAGACTGAAATTTTTCGTGCATGTCATTATTTTGTAGGAAAGAGCACAACTGAGTGGACACTACTTTTTCTTGTATTTTAGACAAGTACGGGAGATTTGAAATCGGTCTATAGCTTCCAAGTTCATTGGGGTCCAAGTTTGGATTTTTGATAAGAGGCTTGATTACAGCCAGCTTAAATGGTCCTGGGACATGGCCTAGATTCAGTGACGAGTTGATAATATTATAAATGGGCTCAATTGCAACAGGTAGTAACTCTTTTAGTAATTTAGTTGGAATGGGATCTAATAAGCATGTCGTCGGTTTGGATGTTGCAATAAGTTTAATTAAATCTTCCGCTTTTATAGGTGAAAAACACTGTAGCTTTTCTTTTTGGGTGATGGTTGATACTAATTCATCAGACACTCTTGGAGGTTGGGTTTTAACTACGTCGTCTCATATTTTTTCGATTTTTTTCTGTAAAAAATGTCATGAATTCATTGCTACCAAGGTGTGGCGGAATAGCCAGGTCAGGTGAAGTCTGTTTGTTTGTTAGTTTAGCATTTGTACTAAATAAAAACCTTGGATTGTTTTTGTTAGTTTCTATGAGGTTACGAAGGTGCTCTGCTTTTGAGGCTTTTAGTGCCTTTTTATAACAGTTTGCACTCTCTTATCCACGCAATTTTAAAGACCTCTAAATGGGTTATTGTTTCCATTTGCGCTCCAGTTTATGCGTTTCTCTTTTTAGGCCGCAAGTGGTGCTATTGTACCATGGTGCTTTGATCTTCTCATTAATCTTTTTTGACTTCATAGGCGCGACCGCTTCCAATGTATTAGAGAAAATAGTTCCCATGTTGCTGGTCATGTCATCGAGCGATTCTGTATTAATTGGCAAGGTTATTAAAGTAGTCAGATCTGGCAGGTTCTTTACGAAACTTTCTTTAGTAGATGAGGCGATTGTTCTGCCCTGTCGATAACGCGGTATACGACTGATTTCTGCAGTGCGCAGTGTACATGTTTATAAGATGATGATCAGTGACATCGTCGCTTTGAGGTATAATATCGATATTGGTTAGATCGGCTCCGTGAGATATAATCAGGTCGAGTGTGTGATTAAGTCTATGAGTGGGTCTATTGATGTTTTGTGTTACACCAAAAGAGTGTAGAAGCTCTTTAAACGCCACTGCTAATGCATCGTTAGCACTATCTACGTGGATATTAAAATCTCCAACAATCAGTAATTTATCAACGTTAACCAATAGGTCCGATAAGAAGTCCGCGAACTCCTTCAGAAAATTAGTGTAGGGCCCAGGGGGTCTGTAAGAAATGTGCTACTCTGTCTGTGTTGTGCGATCGTCTGGATGGATGAGAAGTCCCGTGGAGCTCCGGAGCAGTCAAAACAAGAAGCCAAGTGAATTAACAGATGGTTTATTGCTGAATGCTCAAATAAAAGAGGGGCAGTCCCTCTATTTATACAATAGGTTAGAAACGGTGTACGTGGCATATATTGCAGACAAAACAAGTGTAACATAACAATTCCATTTAGGGATGAACAGGAAGAACTGTTTCCGCAACCAAAACAGCTACGGGGGGCAAAAACTCTCATGCAAGGACAAGCAATAGTTATCATGCAAGGACAAGCGATAGTTAGTCATAACATTTATATAATACACATCCACCAGTCAATTTCCACCAGTATATTTCCACAATCCCCTCTTTTTATGCTTTAAATGAAAGCATAATAATTTTAATCCACATCATCATAACTAGTTTTCACATCTTCATATTCACGTACACCTCATCATTATCTTTATTAGACAAAGGTTGATAGGTAGGGGGATGAGTAAGGACATGCACCATAGAATAAACACGAGTCATTACACATCTCATAAGGCAAGGACCAAACAAACATAAAAATAATAAGTACCGGTACTAACATGGAAACATAGGGAGCGAATAACCCAAACAGGCTGGACAAGAGTCCCCAATTCCAATTCTTTGTTTTATCACGTAACTCATCTTCCCTTAAACTGACTGAAACGTCATTCATGGTTTTCACAGCCACAGCTATTGACCCATCACCCTCGTCCTCTGCCGGCACATATGTGCAACATTGATCCCCTACTACTGCACACACACCACCTTTTTCGGCCAACAACATATCCAGGGCCAGTCGGTTTTGCATGGCCACCTGTCGTAGTGCCTTCAGTTCTTTCTTTACCCCGTGCATCGCGGCTGTGGTACTGTTTGTGAAGGAGGCAAGTCTGTAATGTAAAATGTTCTATTGGCTCATCAGATCGGCAGTGCCGTACGCTGTGGGCAATGGGCCAAGGGCTGTCCTGTGGAGATTATATGTTTACAATGATTAGCAGTTATGCCTGGTACCTTCACTCCCCTTGTTCCATTAAAACAATAAGGAAAAACATACCCTTTAGGGATCACAATCATAATTTTTACATCAGTGACCTTATGTCTGGCCGAGCTATTTTCTCGCTGATTATTTGGACAATATGATGGTCCCTGAACAGGGTCAGCACACACAGGTCCCCACACAAATTCATTATTCTCATACAAATTACAATACACAGTGTGATTACAAGGGGCATATGGGAGGGCACCTAACGAAACCGTGACCGCTGAAGTGAACATCTCCTGGCAGACAACACAAGAATCATTGGTTGACTGTCGGGCGGTCCAGTTTGCATACTGCCAGAATGTGTTAGCATGCACTTCGGCACCTCTCACCCCCGTAGCGCATGCAGCTACGAGGCAGGAGAGGAGGATTAGTTGGAGCATTTTCTGCAAAACAAAAAGTATTAGATCATATTCATACAGATTATTTAAGATTCTTGAGGCGCGTAGCGTGTATCCACTGTGGAAAAAGATCAGTTAATACAGAGGTACGAGTTATAGCCAGCACTTCTGCAGGCCCATCGTAAAGTGCCTCTACCAGCAAATTACCAGGGGCTTTTAGCTTTTTTACCAAGACCTTTTGACCAACTTCAAATGGGTGTGTATTATCTGAAGGTATCTCTGGGTGTGTTTTGTTCACCTTCTCCCAGTATGTAGTTAAAGTGCGTATTAGGCCTGCAGAATACTCCGACATGTGCTCTACCATTTCATTACCCCCCACCATAGTCATTCCATGTCGCCATGGTATTGGAAACGGACGCCCCATAACAACCTCATATGGGGACAGACCGTCCAAATTTGGTTGTGGCATCATTCTTAAATCGGCCAGTACGATGGGAAGAACACCAAGCCAATTTCTAGCTCCTGAAGCCTGCATTGCTTTTCGTAATTTCCCTTTGATTGTACGATTGGCACGTTTCACAAAGGCTGAGGACTGAGGATGATAGGGGATGTGCATACGCCACGTCAGATTTAATTCCTTTGCCAGATCTTGTGTGACCTTAGCCGTGAACGGCGTTCCTTTATCCGAATCTATGCTTAAAGGAATACCATAGCGGGGTATATATGTCCTGTGTTAAATGTTTTATGACGGTTTTTGCATTTCTTTAGCACACGGGAACGCCTCTACCCATTTAGAGAATTTGTCCACCATTACCAGCAAGTACTTGTAGGGCCCCTGGCCCGGCATGTGTGTAAAGTCAATTTGCCATTCTTGGAAAGGCAACTCAGGTCTCGGGAGGTGCTGATGCTGCGCTGGTGCTTTTGACTGATTATTTTTCGCACAGACCAGACATCTCCCGAGAATGTCGTCCACGATTTTAGGCAAGTTATTCACGCAGAATATTGGGCGCATGATATCGAGTACCCCTCTTCGACCGCGATGTGTAACACCGTGAAACTCGCGGACGAGGAACGGTAAGGCCGATTCAGGAATGCAAATGCGTTGGTCGCGATCAGACCAGAGACCGGAGTTATCTTGTACAGCAGCGAATGAGGACCAAAAAGACAAATCACTGGGGGTGGCGAAAGACTGGACAACAGTCAGGTCGAGATCAGGCATAAGACCCGAGGCTAGCGGGCCATGTGATACCATAGCTACATTCAGCCACGGAGGGGGCAACCCCTCTTTGGCAGCACGTTTGGCATGTAAATCCGCCAGGGAATTACCACGGGCCTCACTGGTAGATAAAGTACTATGGGCCTGTGTCTTCACTATGGCTAAGGAAGAGGGCAGATGTGAGGCCGCAATGAGGTCTTCGACCAGGGACTGGTGCGAAATAGGCTTGCCGTCTGCACCAATGAAGCCCCTGGCGCGCCAAATAGACCCGAAATCATGTGCTACACCAAAAGCGTAGCGAGAGTCGGGTAAATGGTAACCGGTTGGTCCGCATAAAGCTGGCATGCTCTAGTCAAGGCATATAACTCAGCAGCTTGTGCTGACCTGAAAGGTAACGAAAAGGCCTCTATAAATACGTCAGGTAGTTGACATACAGCGTAACCCGAAAGGTAAACACCGTCCTGTGGTTTGGAACAGCTGCCATCAACATAAACTGCTGCACCGCATGACAAGGGTGTTTCAGATAAATCAGGCCGAAGAGCACAGTTGTGAATGATTTCAGCAAGGCAATCATGTGGGCCCACGTCTGTAAGTGGTTCTGGGCTGTTAGAAATCATGGAATGTAGGGCAGAGGCCACATGACTCAGAGAGGAAATGGCTTTTATTGTCAGATTAGACGTTGAGGTCAGGATGGTTTCATATCCTGTCCTACGCTGAACAGACATATGCTGTGTGTTTAGGTTGTTCAGAATGTGCAATACCTGGTGTGGGCTGTGTAAGGTCAGAGGATGAGACAAAACAATCTTTTCTGCGTCCACCACCAGTAATGCACAAGCTGCAACAGCCTGTGGGCAAGAGGGCAGTCCCTGGGCAGTAGAGTCTAGGGTTTTGGAGAGGAAGGCTACTGGTCTCATTCCTCCCCCATGTGACTGTGCCAGCACACCACAGGCAGTTCCACCCCCGTGATGTACATACAGGTGGAAAGGCATCGAGTAGTTGGGTAGACCTAAAACAGGACTGCTACACAGAGCCGTTTTTACCAGTTCATATGCAGCAGATGATGCTTGGTCCCAGTTGAGGGCGGTTGTCATGGACGATTTTGAGTCATATGTAGCTCGCAGGGTTCTGTCAAAGAGAGCAATCAGGAATCCATTGTCTACAGTAATTGACTAAACCTAGGAATGCCATCATTTGGTGTTTCGTATTAGGTTTAGGGTGATTCATGATTGCTTTCAGTCTGTCAGAAGTGAGACGACGACTTCCTTCTGATAGAATGTGGCCTAGATATTTGACCTCGGTTTTGCAAAATTGCAGCTTGGTTTTTGAAACCTTAAACCCTGCGGAGGACAAATGATTCAAAAGCAGAAGGGTAGCCGTCTCGCACAGGGAGTGAGTGGTGGCCGTAACCAACAAGTCATCTGCATATTGATGCAGATTCGTTCCTGATGGTAGGATAAGCTGTGCGAGACAGTTGTACACGGCTGCGGAAAACACAGCGGGTGAATCAACATACCCCTGAGGCAGCCTGGTCCAGGTGTACTGCTGTGATCGGTGTGTAAAGGCAAACAATGGCTGTGTATCCGGTTCAACAGGGATACTGAAAAAGGCAGAGCAGAGATCAACCACGGAAAAAACTGTATGTGAGCAGTCAATAGACATCAGGACGGCACTCACATCCGGTACAATAGGGGCAACGGGAACCACTAGGTCGTTAATTCTACGTAGGTCTTGCATGAAGCGCCACGTACCATCGGGTTTTCTGACTGGGTTAACAGGGGTGTTATATGCGCTGATGCATCGTTTCAGTACACCTTGCTTTTGCAGCGACTGTAGAATAATGTCGATACCTCTCATTTTGTCCTCGGACAGGAGGTATTGTTTGATGTACACTGGGGTAGTATGCTTTATGGTTGCCTCATAAGGGGGACAGTGCACGAGTCCCACCTCATCTTTATGGGAGGCCCATAGGTCAGAGGGAACATTTGTCAATATAGCATCGAGAGCCTCTGAGGTAAATGGTTGCACGGAGGCCACATAGGCCCCATTTAGAGCACCTATGGGCGCGTCAACAGTGTCTGGTGTGTGTATTACCAGCCGGTCATTTTTAAACACCAGAGTCACATGAAGCATAGACATCAGATCCCTGCCCATTAAATGGAAAGGGCAGGTTGGCATAGATACAAAACGGTGTCTTAACGTGACATGGGGACAGTCGGAAAGGCTTATTAACAGAGGGGGTAAGAGGGGTCTCAAAAGGGGAACCATCAATCCCAACAGAGCGCACCATTTCGTGAGAAAAAGGCCCCGCAAAACCCTTACCCACTGAAGACATTGTTGCCCCAGAGTCAAGCAGGTACATGAACTGATGACCCTCAAGAGTTAATGACATTACTGGGGGGTCACAGTTACCAGGAGATGTTAATGCCAAAGTCATCATGGCTGGGTTAGGGATTTCGCTCTGTGGGCACCCCTAATGTTGTGGTGGCGGGGGAAGAGGCGTACCCTGTTGGTTGCCCTGTGTATGCCAGTGGTGTATTGGCTGATAGATACCGCGTATCTCATCCCCCTTACGCTTCTTACAGTCTCTAAGCCAATGGCCCTCCCTCCCGCAATAGTGACACTTCCCTCTTTTCCTGTTCGACTGGTTAGGGCCCGGTCCGCCGGCCATATGCACAAAAGTAGAATTGACCGGTTTCTGAGGTGTTGTCACCAGCAGCCCATCCCCCTCTAACATTCTGACTTCCTGTCCCAATGCTTTGACGGTAGTGTTAGCACGATCCGTCCAATGCATTTTTAGTACAATCTGTATGTCGGGGCGACAATTGGCCAAGAAGGTGGAAGAGAACAAGGGATTGGCCTCGTCCTGTGCTAGTTCGAACCCACCCAGGTGCTTCCATGTGTCAGAAAAACGCTTCCAGAAGGCGGCGGTGCCCTCGGTTTTCTCCTGCTTACAGTTAGTAATTTGTGACAAATCACGATTGCATTGCCTACGTTGAACGAGATATTTAGTTAATTGGCGGCGGAGAACTTCCATAACATCTGGGTCATCACGCCACATATAGAAGGGTTCAGGTACAGTAATTGGTTTGTCGTCCTTATCTGATCCGCCCCGTACCGGCCTAAGTTCGACCTTATCATGTTTGCTGTCTAATACCGGGACGTCGGCCACCAGGTCAGCCTCGTCGTATGCCGAACCCATTTTATGTTGTAGGATAAATTTAAAATCAGCGCCACTGAGTTGCTGGTGTCGTGTTGATTTTATTAACATATCAACAAATGTCAATGGCTGGTCAAAGGCCGGCAGCATGGAGATAACGTCTTTTAAAGCTGCCACTGACGGAGGCTGTATTTCAACATGCCTCTGCCTCTTGGTTATCCACATAAACGCTTAATTTGATGGACCCTCAGGTCCATAAAGCATACCCCCGGGGGTTTCTGGGACCGGTGTTATAGGGGGTTCGGGCGCAGTTTTTTTTCGAGCTCCTAGCATGGAGTACGGGGGCGCGGGCGGCATATAAGAAGCAAGCGCGGGGTACAACGGTGGAGGGGGTGCCTGAGTATGCACCTCTGGAGGTGAAGGAGGTGGTAATTTGGATAACTGTCGCGCCATTGTTTTTTGTAATTTCGCCATTGCCTCTGCCTCCATTTTAACTGCCTCTTTGCCTTTAGGTGGTTTAGGTATCATTTTAAGGAGTTTTCCCGGTGTGCTAATACCCTGTCCGTTATCCCATACTTTCTTCATTTCTACCCATGCTCTATAACCATCTTTCATGTACTGATAATCCCAACCGGGATCCCCAGCCCCTTTAAATCATTCGAAAAGCGCTGGCCAAATGGTAGGGGTCAAAACTCCCCGTTCGTGGAAACGTAGGACATCGCTCGATTCCCTCAGTCCAACCAGCTAAATTATCTACCCATTGATTGGCGTAGAAAGCCTGATTACAGCGAACCATCCAATCTAATGGCGACTCCCCCATTTGGGGTTTTGGATATGATCCCCCCATTTGTGCGGAACCTTCTCAAGAATCCAGCGATTTAAAATGAATCGTTTCTCAACTAATGTGTATAAATGTGTATAGCGCGCTCTGCTCCTCACTTTACCGTGGGAGGATGTCTCTTGCGGGGGGACTCAAACCCCCCGCTCAACGTTTGCAGGAGGACTCGAACCCCCTGCTCAAAACACACGACAGATTTCACCAATCAGGTAGTCAAACAAACTCATGTCTTACCCGATCGGAGAAATCACGTCGCGGTCATCAAAAACTCAAAACACACAACAGATTTCACCAATCAGGTAGTCAAACAAACTCATGTCTTACCTGATCGGAGAAATCACGTCGAGGTCACCAAGAACTGTAAGAAATGTGCTACTCTGTCTGTGTTGTGCGATCGTCTGGATGGATGAGAAGAAGTCCCGCGGAGCTCCGGAGCAGTCAAAACAAGAAGCCAAATGAATTAACAGATGGTTTTTTGCTGAATGCTCAAATAAAAGAGGGGCAGTCCCTCTATTTATACAATAGGTTAGAAACGGTGTACGTGGCATATATTGCAGACAAAACAAGTGTAACATAACAATTCCATTTAGGGATGAACAGGAAGAACTGTTTCCGCAACCAAAACAGCTACGGGGGGCAAAAACTCTCATGCAAGGACAAGCAATAGTTATCATGCAAGGACAAGCGATAGTTAGTCATAACATTTATATAATACACATCCACCAGTAAATTTCCACCAGTATATTTCCACAGGGTCTATACACAGTAGCCTGTGTTAGAGAAAGCAACGTTTTTTTACTTTTGTTTAGAACAATTATGTTCAACACAAGCACTTCAAATGATTTAAATTTATGCTCTGTTCTCTGAGTTACGGTAAGAAAGTCTCTAAAGATTGTTGCGACACCACCACCTCGACCAACCGGACTTGGCTCATGCATATAACCGTAGCTTGGTGGAGTAGACTCATTTATACCAAAATAATCATTTGGTTTAAGCCAGGTTTCAGTAAGGCAGAGTATATCAAAACTGTTGTCTGTGATCATTTAATTTACAATAACTGCCTTTGAATTTAGTGATCTAATATTAAGTAGCCCGAACTTTAGGAGTTGGTTTTGCTCAACAAATATATTTTCTTTAGGTTTGATCATGATCATGTTTTTTCTCTGACTGTTACATACATTTTTATTTTGTTGTATTATTCGGGGGACAGACACAGTCTCTATGTATTTGGATGTTGTAACATTTTTAACAGTTGAGTGAGAGGAACACAGACTATGGTTAACGCTTGTACTTCCTCTAGGGAAGACGTGACGGCGGGATTGAGGAGATCCTCGAAGTATTCCTTCCACCGCCCGATGATATCCCCGGTTGAGGTCAACAGCTGCCCCCTCCTGAGGCGCCGGACGGTTTGCCAGAATCTCTTCGAGGCCGACTGATAGTCCTTCTCCATGGCCTCACCGAACTCCTCCCAGGCCCGAGTTTTTGCCTCCCCAACCACCCGGGCTGCAGTCCGCTTGGCCTGTCGGTACCTGTCTGCTGCCTCGGGAGTCCCACAAGCCAGCCAGGCCCGATAGGACTCCTTCTTCAGCTTGACGGCATCCCTTACTTCCGGTGTCCACCACCGGGTTCGGGGATTGCCGCCTCGACAGGCACCGGAGACCTTACGGCCACAGCTCCGAGTGGCCGCGTTGACAATGGAGGTGGAGAACATGGTCCACTCGGACTCAATATCTCCAGACTCCCTCGGGATCTGGTCGAAGCTCTGCCGGAGGTGGAAGTTGAAGATCTCTCTGACAGGGGATTCGGCCAAACGTTCCCAACAGACCTCACAGTACGATTGGGTCTGCCAAGTCTGTCCAGCTTCCTCCCCCGCCATCGGATCCAACTCACCACCAGGTACATTTTTCTTATGTAAATTAGAACTTCAAGGGTTACATAAATAAATGAGGAGGGATCCATCACCATTAACCAACAATTATATTTCCCTTAAGTAAGGTATACATTTTTTTATCATACACAAGGTTGTGACAATTTCATGATGCATAGCATTTGGAAGCAAAACCTTATAACAGTACACCCGATATCAAAGTCCAGAGTTACCACAAATGTCCTTGGTCCATCATCCCATTGTAGATGTTTTAGGGGTTAGAAGAACAAAATCCACATTTGCTCAACAAGGGTTTGTCCAAGGTAAAAGTGTCTTTTCGTTCTGGAGTTCGGATATACTTCCCCGTAGAAGACAATAACATCAAGAATTGGAACCAATTGAGAAGCCATCAAAATCAAGCAGATACCAAAACCCTCTGGTCAACACAAAACAAACAATACAACATGAGGTTCAGCAAGTAAAATATATTCACGCTATAAACCTTTGTTAATAATAAAGAAACACATCAACTCACATTGAGATGTAGAACACAAATGTTCCTCAACAGGGTTTTCCAAATGAAAGCATAGAAAGAGCATGTGCTCTCAGCTAACAAGTATTCCTAACTCACACTTCCCTCTTCCTTTTACTCTCTGGTATGGAGAGATCTACATAATTTGGCACCCAAACAGGGACCTGAACCAATATCCCAACAACTTTCCTCAAGAGTGAAATGAGAGTATGCTTTTTTGGAACGTAGGTTTTCTTTGTATAAGCTTATTTTTTCCCCATGTGTGTTTATCTAAGAGTATATGAAAGGGTTGTGACAGATAACTGCCTCATATTTTAGTTTGAGACTTGGGCGAGGCTCTTGCATGAGACAACATTGAGTCTAGTCCCAAAATGGATCCAGACTATACTTCTGAACCGTTTATAACCCGACGTGAGCCAGTTCGAGAGTTGATATGCTCATTCAACAGCTTGTATTTAGAGTCAGAAGGGGAAGTGGCTGTTCCAGAAGAAGACAACGACTCAAGTCATCTACCACCTCCACCACCTGAAGAGGAGGATGAAAGTCTGATCAGTCTTACTATTGCGACAAAGATGAGGCAACTGGAGATCAGACTGGAGAAGATGGAGGAAGAGCTTGTTGATCGTGTTCAGGGAGTGGACACCTTTGTTCAGAATTATCTTCAGCAATATGACCGTCGTTTGATTGCTATAGAGGGGCTGATGCCAGACTTGATAAAGCTAGTGACCACTCAATCATCATTCAACCAAAGTCTGAAGAAGTTGGAGGAAGAGCTTGTTAATTCTGTAGAAGAAAAGAGTAACCGCCTGGAGAAAACCCTAGAAAACCAGCTACAAGAGATGGGTAAAACTATGATGGATTGCATGAAAAGAAGAGACAACCATCTTAAGTCTTTGCTCTGTCTTACACCTGGAGCTACCTCCACACCAACTACCACCTCAACACCAGACGCACAGTTAATCTCCATGCAGCACCAGTTGCCTTATAGGATGGCCATTAAATCGAATTCCCTAAGTTTGGGAGCATAGGAGCTGAAGACCCGATAGCTTATCTGGAAAAATGTGCAGAGTATCTAGCCGTCCGACCCATGAGTGATGCTGAAATATTAGCAAACTCTGCCATCGGTATGACACATACCGCCAAAGATTGGTGGGTGGCTGAAAAAGCACAAGTTAAAACATGGGGTCAGTTCAAAACTGCATTTTTGAGATCATTTTTACCTGATGATCATGAGGTTGAAGCGGAAAGGAGGATAAGAGAGAGAAAACAAGGTATTGATGAGGATCTTCGAACATTCGCTTTCCAGTATCGAGCCTTATGCCTTAGACTGAAACCAACGATGTCTGAGAGGGAGATGCTGCAGGCTGCCTTAAGAAACTGTAATCCCCGAATTGCTAGCGTTTTGAGAGGAACAGTGACTACCTTTGATGATTTGGTGCGCACAGGAGCTTTGGTAGAGCGGGACATTGCTGAGGAAAGGGCTTTCTGGAAGCAACGTCAGGCTGAACAGTCTTCCAGAAGAGGAGGCCAAGATAAGTACAGCAGAGGTAAGCCCGGAAGTCACAGCATGGCATTAGTGACAAATGTCAAGCTTCTAACCTTGACTATAACTTTGCGTAGCCAATCTTGTGAAGCCATCCTGGATACAGGCAGCTCCTACTCATTAATCCAGGAGTCATTGTGAGGAGATGGAAGGATGAGGCTGAGTCTTGGCGATCAGTCGGGGACAGACATTTACTCTTGCCAATGGCCATATCCAAAGAGCGTTGGGCGAAGTTACTTGGGAGTGTGCCCTGCAAGGATGCACAAACCCTTTGCGACTATTCATCATGAGAGATGAGGACCTAGCCTTTCAGCTCATATTGGGTCTTGAGTTCCTGGTAACATGCAGAGTCAAGTTGGATTTTGACACCTCCACATATTCATTGCCTGGAGAGAAGGAGAAAGTACACCCTTTTTCTTGTTATGACCAGCCACCATCAGTTAACATACATTGTGCACTGCCAATAGTGCAAGTATCTAGTGATACCGCAGCTGTCATCAAGGATTTGGTGGGTCTGGCGGATGCCTCCCGTACTGAGAAGAGGCGTTTAGAGGGGTTGCTGTTTAATTGGCCGACTGTCTGTACAGATACATTAGGTAAAACCTCTATCATTAAGCACCAGATCATAACTAATGACCCCGTTCCAGTACGGAAAAGAGCATATCCTGTTCCAATCAATAAGCAAAACTTCATTGATGAGGAAGTCAAAGCCATGCTGAATAAAGGTATAATACGACCATCTGTCTCCCCATGGGCAGCTCCAGTAGTGCTAGTGCCCAAGAAGGATGGGGGTATACGTTTCTGTGTGGATTTTCGAGCACTGAATGCCAAAACCCCCCTGGATGGTTTTCCCATGCCTCAGATACAAGAGATCTTAGAGTCTGTCTACGGAGCAACAGTATTCAGTACCCTAGACCTCAAGACTGGATACTGGCAAGTGGTGATGGATGAAAGTAGCATTCAAAAAACTGCGTTTGTTACAAAGTACAACCAGTATGAGTTTGTTCGTCTACCATTTGGGTTGAAAAACGCTGGAGCAACATTCCAAAGGCTCATGAACAAAGTTCTACAAGATCTTATTGGCAAATGTTGTTTCGTGTACATAGACGACATCGTTGTGTACTCTAGAGACATCCAGCAACACTTCCAGGATCTGAAGAAGGTGTTTGTTGGGCTTGAATCGGCTGGCCTAACCCTTAACCTTAGGAAATGTAAATTGGTAAGGAAGTCACTGACTTTCCTAGGACACGTCATTTCAGCGGAAGGCATCAAGACGGAGGATTCCAAAGTGGATGCGGTCAAGAATGTTCCTGTGCCCAAGAACATTAAGGGAGTTGAGCGGTTCCTAGGCCTTGCTGGGTCCATATTTTTCGGAACGTGCTGCTCCACTTCATGCTCTTAAGAGGAAGGGTGTCCCATGGAACTGGACTAAGGAGTGCCAACATTCTTTAGAAGATTTGAAGGATGCCCTACAAAAGGCCCCAGTTTTGGTGCCCCCAGACTCAAGTAAATCATTCAAAGTGCAGACCGATGCTAGCGACTTAGGACTTGGGGCGGTATTGACTCAGGATTCGGAAAAGGGAGAACACGTCATCGCATATGCCTCCCGTCTACTTCAAGGAGCTGAAAAATCGTATGCCGTTTCAGAGAAGGAATGCCTCGCTGTCGTCTGGGCGGTTGAGAAGTGGCGACAGTACCTAGAAGGGAAACCCTTTGAAGTTGTTACTGATCATGCCGCACTCACTTGGGTATTCAACATCCTCGTCCAACATCAAGACTTACAAGGTGGGCTATCCGACTCCAGGGATTTGACTTTATTGTGAGGTACCGAAAAGGGAGATGCAATGTTGTGCCTGATTCATTGTCTCGTGCAATGCCTGAGGGAGAGCCGCTAGGAAGTGTTGCGGTATGCCAGGCAAAGGATATGAACGGAGACTTACCGATCAACTGGGAAGAACTTGGTCGAAGTCAAAAGAGTGATCAATCATTGCAGCCTCTGTGGGATGAGTCAAAGCTTAACCCTATCGACCCCCAACGTATCCATTATGTTGTACAGAACAGCTTTCTGTTCAGGTGTGTCCCTGAGAGTCAAAAAGGTCATACTTTGCAAGTAGTCATCCCAAAAGATCTCCGGCAGCAATTTCTCCAGTTTGCACATGACAATCCTTTAAGTGGGCATCTGGGACGCATGAAAACATTGCGTAGACTACTCAACGTGGGGGTACTGGCCAGAAATCCAGCGAGATGTATGGGATCACTGCAAACAATGCCAAACCTGTCAGCGATACAAGCCACGTATATCCAAACTTTCTGGAACCCTTCAATCTATTCCAGTAAAAGAACCTGGGTATATGATAGGCATTGATCTTATGGGACCATTCCCAAGGAGCACAAAGTTGAACGAGTATTTACTGGTTTCTGTGGATTACTGTAGCAAGTGGGTCGAGGTGTTCCCTTTGCGGTCAGCTAAGACACCTTTGATAACTAACATCCTTATCAAAGATATCTTTACCGTTGGGGGGTACCTACGTATTTGGTATCAGACCGAGGACCACAATTTACCTCACAACTTCTGAACGCTACCTGCAGACAATGGGTGCCATTCAAAAACTTACCACTGCATACCATCCGCAGACTAACCTGACCGAAAGGGGTAAACAAGACTCTTAAGACCATGATTGCCTCATATGTCAAGGACAATCATCGGAATTGGGACCAATGGATCCATGAGTTCCGGTTTGCAATCAATTCAGCTTGGCAGGAGAGTACGAAGTATACCCCAGCGGAAATTGCTCTTGGACGCAAGTTGAAAGGACCCCTTGAAATATTCCAATATCGTTCGCTGATCCTGATCAATCTGCGTATGAAGTTGTTGAACGTCAGCAATCACTTCTGGAGAGAGTAAAGGAGAATGTTGCGGGAGCCCAGAGCAGACAACAGAGGTACTACAACCTGAAGAGGCGGCAAGAGACCTTCCAGGAAGGGGAACTCGTCTGGGTTCGGACTCATCCGTTGTCTCATGCAAGGGATGCCTTTATGGCCAAACTAGCTCCTAAGTGGCATGGGCCTGCCAAAGTTTTGAAACAGTTGAATAACGTAAACTACAGAGTTGAGCTGTCAACCGAACCTGCACAAGTTGAGACATACCATGTAGAAAATCTGAAAAGGTTTTACGGCCAGGTCAGGCCTTCTTCTGAGAGGGGGGTGTGTAACAGTTCTAGTAAACTGTTACCTGTCTCCTATGTTAAATGCAAGTTGTAATTTCACTCCCGCCATTAGAGGGCATTAGGGAGCCATTATTAGGAAGATCTCTCCATACCAGAGAGTAAAAGGAAGAGGGAAGTGTGAGTTAGGAATACTTGTTAGCTGAGAGCACATGCTCTTTCTATGCTTTCATTTGGAAAACCCTGTTGAGGAACATTTGTGTTCTACATCTCAATGTGAGTTGATGTGTTTCTTTATTATTAACAAAGGTTTATAGCGTGAATATATTTTACTTGCTGAACCTCATGTTGTATTGTTTGTTTTGTGTTGACCAGAGGGTTTTGGTATCTGCTTGATTTTGATGGCTTCTCAATTGGTTCAATTCTTGATGTTATTGTCTTCTACGGGGAAGTATATCCGAACTCCAGAACGAAAAGACACTTTTACCTTGGACAAACCCTTGTTGAGCGAATGTGGATTTTGTCCTTCTAACCCCTAAAACATCTACAATGGGATGATGGACCAAGGACATTTGTGGTAACTCTGGACTTTGATATCGGGTGTACTGTTATAAGGTTTTGCTTCCAAATGCTATGCATCATGAAATTGTCACAACCTTGTGTATGATCTAAAAATGTATACCTTACTTAAGGGAAATATAATTGTTGGTTAATGGTGATGGATCCCTCCTCATTTATTTATGTAACCCTGGAAGTTAGTGTTACAAGTTGACAGCTCCGCCTCTCTCTTCACCCGAGTGTCCAAGACATACGGCCGTAGGTCAGATGAAACAACCACAAAGTCGATCATCGACCTCCGGCCAAGGGTGTCCTGGTGCCATGTGCACTGATGGACACCCTTATGCTTGAACATGGTGTTCGTTATGGCCAAGCTGTAACTAGCACAGAAGTCCAATAACAGAACACCACTCGGATTCAGATCAGGGGGGCCGTTCCTCCCAATCACGCCCCTCCAGGTGTCACTGTCGTTGCCCACGTGGGCTTTCCAGCAACCCTCCCAGAGTCTCCAAGAAGGCCGGGTACGCTGCACTGCCATTTGGCCCATAGGCGCACACGACAGTGAGAGACCTATCCCCGACCCGAAGGCGCAGGGAAGCGACCCTCTCGTTCACCGGGGTAAACTCCAACACATGGCGGCTGAGCTGGGGGGCTTTAAGCAAACCCACACCAGCCCGCCGCCTTTCACCATGGGCAACTCCAGAGTGGTGAAGAATCCATCCTCCCTCGAGGAGAGTGGTTCCAGAGCCCAAGCTGTGCGTAGAGGTGATCCCGACTATCTCTAGTCGGAATCTCTGAACCTCACGCACAATCTCAGGCTCCTTCCCCGTCAGAGAGGTGACGTTCCATGTCCCTAGAGCTAGATTCCGCGTCCAGGGATCGGGTTGTCGAGGCCCTCGCCTTCGACTGCCGCCCGATCCACTTTGCACCGGCCCCTTACGGTCCCTCCTGCAGGTGGTGGGTCCACGGGAGGGTGGCCCCACGTCGCTCCTTCGGGCTAAGCCCGGCCGGACCCCATGGGGGGGGGCCCGACCACCAGTCGCTCGCATACGAGCCCCAACCCCAGGCCTGGCTCCAGGGTCTTTCGGGTACTCAAACCCCTCCACCACGGTAAGGTGGCAGTTCAAGGAATAATATATGTATAGGTAGATAATATTATATTACCATGCTGAACAGGTGAAATATGGCATCCATGATCTGACCAGGTTATAAATAATAATAATAAATAAAAAGATAAAAAAGGTAAAATGGAATTCATTAATAAAGAAATTATTACATTTAAAAAATATGCATTATGTGAAATTTATGAAATATAATAGATATTTGACCTCATCAAGAAGTTCCTGGTTACCCAGAAGGGACTGAAAGCTGCTTACATATAGGGGATATGGCCCTATTTTCCAAATTTTGGTATCAGAGCTTAACTGTCCCGAAATTAAAAAGCGCAGAGCTATATGGGTACAGAATATAAACATAACATAACATTATGCCTATTCCTCTCCAGTACATACACACATACAAACTGTATATTAATTGTTTACAGTTTAAATACATAAAGAAAATAATTGTATTTGCTTACCATTCATTGTCTTTGTAATCAGTGGTTCCTTGTTTAAAGAAAAAGAAGCACATTAGTCCAGTCCTACCCCAAGAATAGCAGTACAGAACAAATTGCACACTGATTAGATTATATTAAGTAATCCTGCCCCAACTGAACCACATAGCCTGTTGAACAAACCTATTGAATAGACTACTCCTGCCCTGAGACTGAGCAGCACACTGTACTGTAAAACTGACCTATAGACTTCTCCTGCCCTGAGGGCAGCACACAGCTGTACTGTAAAAACTGACCTATAGACTTCAGAGCAGCACTAAAACTGACCTATAGACTTCTCCTGCCCTGAGAGCAGCACACAGACTGTAAAACCTAACATGAGGGCAGCACACAGACTGTATAGACTTCTCCTGCCCTGAGAGCAGCACCGACTGTAAAACTGACCTATAGACTTCTCCTGCCCTGAGACAGCACACAGACTGAAAACTGACCTATAGACTCTCCTGCCCTGAGAGCAGCACACAGACTGTAAACTGACCTATAGACCTCCTAGGACAGCACACAGACTGTAAAACTGACCTATAGACTTCTCCTGCCCCGAGGGCAGCACACAGACTGTAAAACTGACCTATAGACCTAAGGCACGCTCTTATATTCACATATCAACATAGAAATGTAGACCATACAGCAATACCTGTCCTGTAACTGTCTGATTTGCAAAGACTTTGAAAATATTGGGTCCCGCCTCCTCTATGATTTCATTGGTTGTCTCCGCGAACCAATGATTTTTCTTTCTGCCCTCAGAACACCTTTGAGTAAGTAAAACTCCTATCTGCTAATTGCAACGAGGTCTCGGTCTTCAAGCACGCAAGCCCCCGAAATCCACGAAGTGAACTAAAATTTGACGGTCCAGTATGACGGCATTACAATGCCAATAAAAAACGAGCGCACTGCTGAACTTCCGCGAGAGGACAACGGATCTACACGAGAGGAAACGGGATCCCGGGAGCTCGTTGAAACCTTCGTGCGCACATTGCATCCAATGTGCGCGCAATACTAGCCCTCGCACGCGCATAACATCTTCTGTGCGCGCAATTACAAGCCCTCGCGCACGCTTTTAAGCGACTTTCATTTAATTATCCTATACATAGGTATGTTCAACCCCCTGGGATCAAACCCCAACCTTGCGTTGTTAACCCCAATGCTCTTGCCACTGAGCTACATAAATCATAGAAGGGAACTAAATATCCTGCAGTCATGATATGCAGTATGTCTCTTGATTGATGTCATAGACTGCATCATAGGCCTCTGAGGCCTCAGATTATTTTCTGAAAATAACTGATAATATTTTCTGTAGCTCAGTGGTTAGAGCAACAGAAAGGTCATGGGTTCAATCCCAGGAGATTGCACACAGTGAGAAACAAAACGTATAGTACAAAGTCCCTTTGGATAAAAGTGTCTGCCAAATGCGTAAATGTAACATTTGCACGTGATATTCACAGTAATATGCAAAAGAACAATATTTCCTGACCCAAACCTGTGACACTGCAGCTCAAGTCAGGACAGGATCATGAAATGACCTTTAGGCAACTGATAGGAATGAAGGATTTCAGTGTATAAAAAGTGTAAGGGATAGGGGCTGTATTGTTGCAAGTGCTACACACACACACACATCATCATAAAAGAGAGGAGACCTGTGATGAAGAAGCAGCCTGATGATCATCTCTAAACCACTACACTTAGACTGAGGTTCATGAGATCTACGTTTTGGAATACCATTTCTTTGTTATTCTTAAATAAAAACTACACAAACATGCTTAGGCCCACATGCATTTAATTTTTAATCGCCATAGGTAATAGGCAGGTATCAGTGTCATCTTTTACCTGCAATAAGAGTCAACCATGTTAAGTCAGTAAACAATATAGAAAGAGGTTCTAAATCTAAAATCTTCTTAAAGCTAAGTTTCGGGTGTGTGTTCTTTATTTTGTCAAGGTCAATGTATTGAAGTTTTTGAATTTGAGTATGTTCAACCTTTAGGGAGTTTAAAAAGTGTATACATGGTTGTGCCTTTTGTGGAGAGAAATGAATAGATCACAAAACATTAAAAGCAATAAAATAGCAGTTTACAACTGTTTTAAAATGTTATAAATATCTCTGAAAGTGGTCTGTGCATCGTTTGAAGTGTTCCTGACATTTTAATGTGGTTTTAAAATGTCATAATCTTCAAGCAGCTGTAAAAAAACTTTGGAAGTAACTACATCTTTTGAGTAACAACCAGCCAATAGCAGTGCTGGTGATCACTAGTTCTTCTATTGATAGGCTATATACCTTTCCATATAGTGAGCGTGTAATGATCCCAGACAATTTAATCCAGATATATAATCGTACACAACAGGTCCGTTCGAAGAACCGTATCATACAGACATGATCTGCGGGATTATGTCATCTCGGATACTTTATTTGATCATGGATGTAGTAAGCGTCCGAAGAACGGGGCCCAGGTCTAGATTGATGATGACGTCCAATCACAAGTGACTTCCGGAAAAGGGGAAGTAACCAATGACGTTTGAGGTTACAACCAAACAGCAAGTCCCGCCCCGCGACTGCCAAAAATAAAAATGTTTGCGTGAGCAAAAGCAGCAGGTGAGAGCGCGAGACTGTTTATGCGCGGCCTTCGCGCGTGAGGGCTTGTAATTGCGCGCACAGAAGATGTTTGCAAGTACGAATTAAGGTTTCAAACGAGCTCGCGGGATCCCGTTTCCTCGTAGATCCGTTGTCCTCTCGCGGAAGTTTTTTACTGCCGCGCGCAGCCAGCATCAGCAGTGCGCTCGTTTTTTATTGGCATTGTAATGCCGTCATAGTCTAGCCTTATGCAGGATTTCCAAGTTAGGTCACCTGCTGCTCCTGTCACGTGGTGATAGAGACATTTCGGACTTTTTTAAACAGAAACGGAACCTACAATTTTTATTTTTAAATTAAATGTTATTTTAGAGAGTATGTACATTACAGTTTTTCTCGATTGCTTAAACACATTTCTTGAAATTATGTCATGATATCTCACCCAATTCCCCAAACATCCTATTTGCAGGTCAAAGTGAAGCTCTCTTCTCAAAAAAACAAACTTTTCCTGCACACACACACAGCCCTCTGTAACATAGTCCTAGACACTGGTGAGATCAATTCAAAGCACTGTTACTAAAACCTCTTATTGGGATTCAAGAATATTTTGACAGCTAAGTGTTAATTAGAATATACAACATAAAAGAGTGCAGCAAAATGCAAGAATGAGCTTTACTGTAGGAAAAAAGAAAAAGAAAACATTACACTACTGTAAAGTAGATGAAGATGATCTTACAAGAAAAGAAAAGTTCAAAAACCAAAGAACAATATGAACTGGTCATGCAACACAAAACAATACAGTAAACAACTGCACAGCTTACATTTACATTGAGGCATTCAGGCGACATACAGTGAAGCAATTTGTCAATAGGAGGCAATGTAAAAAAATATGGCATCCTCTACACCTTTGGCCCAATTTCGTAAAAGTGTTCCATATTTTCGCTTCCGACACTGCTATAACTTTCTTTTGTTGTCATGAACAAGCTTTACAGAAATGATGTCGGTCACAAGTCTTCTGAATCGATGGGCGCGATGCATTTTACCACTAACCTTACGACACAACAGCTGTCTTTGGACCAATGTAAAGTCTCAGGATTAGCCGCGAACATGTAAACAACAGCCGCTAACATGCTAAACACATTATTTAAGAAAGGCGATTTAAAAACGATGTGTAATAATAATTACTTTTTCCGGAGCTTGATCACGAACAGCTGGTACTGATCCACTCCTGAGATTTTTTTTTTTGCGAAACCCATGCTATACTGACCCGCGTTGATTCGCCGCGATCCTCTGAGCCGTAGATACATTCGGTGGAAGGCGACTGTCCGGAGCCTGGTCTTCCGGGCGCTGGGCCACCTGTTCCCGGAGCTTAGATTTTTCTGTCTGCAACTACCGGGAGCTCTAGCTCCCGACCTAGGGGTCGCATCGAATGCCCCGGCAGGGTCCTTTCCAACGAGTCCTGGCTCGTTTCTGTATGTCTTTCCGGACCGGAGAGATACGGACCGGTGAATGTTGGTTTTGGGCAGGCGTAAACAATGTGACATCAGATTGTTAGGGTTTCCCCAACAGCCTGTTTTGTGTCACTGTTGTGGTTTAAAGGGGATTACTTAACTGTCCCTTTAATTCCCCCGAGCTATGAAAAAGGAAATCGTAAAGCAATATAGTTTTTTTCTAGGTATGCATAGGGTCTCTGTGTATGTCTGGATATATACAATACAAACTTCCCCTTACCCAATTTGGCTTTGTGTTTGGAAATGCTATACCGCTGGAATCAGAGGGAACAGAGTGTGGTGTGGTTCATATGTCCGAGCACATCTATCACTTAGTCTGTATTTGTGCAGACCTCCACTCTGAGCACATGGAGGGGGGGCCGAGAGAGGAAAAGAGGGGGTTGGCATGAACAGGAGCGTCTTTGTAAAGTAGCCGGGCATTCCATGCTGCGACATCAACCCCTCACAATGGGGATCCTTTAAGACTCCAGGAGTGGAGCTTGGGGAACAGGGAGGGGAAACGAGTTAGTACAACTCTACAATCCCACATCAAAATTCAATGTCATGGCCTCCGCGGTGAGCCGCGCAGCCCCGGCTCGAACCTGGAAGTTCTCTGTAAATCACCCAGATCTCTTTTTTGTATGTACAGTTAAAGGCAGTGGCCTGCGATTTTATATACTCCACTGATGTAAGACAATGTCTAAAGCTCACAGGGCAGTAATGAAAACTGTCGCTGAATTTCCGATCATTTACTTAAGAGCGACCCTCATGTAGCAATACATTTCCATATGTTTTTGGCAGGGATTTTAAAATGTGGTTACAAATGACCTACTAATAGTTTCAGAGATTACGCTAAGCAACTGAATAATCCAATATCATATGAATATATGCAATACAGTTGATGCAGTTGATCTCAACAGACCTCAAGGCGAAAAAGTTGACTTCCATAATCATCAATTTTCACAACTTTTCTAGTCTTTGCTAGCAAGGAATACGTCTGGTCTCTAGATAACTTTTTGTAATGAAGAATCACAACTGTAATGTTTGAGGTTGTATTTGTTAACATTAGTAAATGCATTAACTAATATGAACTGACACTGTTCAGTGTCGTTTTTGGCATGTATTAATCTTTCTTAATGTTAAATAATATTAATACAATTATTCATGTCATTCAAGGTGCATTAACTAATGTTAACAGTTACAATGTTTGATTTTAAAAATGTATAAGTAAATTATTAAATTAACATGAACCAAGACGTTTAAAGAAAGTATTGCTCATTGTTAGTTCATGTTAAGCTAATTCATACATTAATGTTAACAACCACAATCTTATTGTAAAGTTATATCTCAAAATCTGGTTATAACTCAAGTTCAACGTTTACCTCTTGCATCTGGCTGAGCAATGTAATGGATGCATGAAGGACGGTCAGTAGGAGAGAGGTATGTGTTTGTTTATCCTCTCAGTGTAACGGCAGGCAGATGGTGAGTAACTTTAACAATGTTTATTGACACACAACACCGCAATGGATAAGTATGGATGAGTGTATCATGCAGATGTTATGAACTGAATAATAATACTGTCCTTTGGGTTTCAGGAGATCGTGGACACTGGGCAGATGATCTGAGGAGATGCAGGGCAAGGACGTGGAAGCAGATCGTGGGAGACGAGGAGAGCACTGAAGAAGACGAGGAGCAAACACGCAGACAAGGAGACTTCTTTAGTGTTGGTATAATGATGCAATGGTTTTGGAGCAGGACACAAAGCTCTACTCCGGTCAGTCCCCCATTGCTTTTTCCATCACTTTTTCTTCAAAGCCTGCTTTTGACACACTTTCAATTCAATTCAATCTAATTACAAAATCTGTCACCACTTGCTCAATCGGAGCTGCCTTGTGCAGTCCAACAGGAGAGCAGGGGATTTTATATTTTTGCTGGACTGTTTTAATCTCTCACAGTTAATTAGTGGCCCAACACACAAAAAAGGTCACACCTGTCAGGATACATGGAAGGAGAGAACGCAGGCAGTGGTGGTGGAAAAACAAAGGTTTAATTTACAAAACAAGACCCATGAGGGGGTCAAATAGGAATGACAGAAATAATAATACAAGCTAAACAGGAACATAGACTAACTAAACTGACACTTGACACAAACTAACCCTAACTGGACTAGACTAGACACAACTCGAGGAACATGAACAGGAACAAGATACAAGATACAATAACTTTGCAAGGCTTAGACACTGGCGAGCAATACAAGTTAATACAAAAAGCACAGGACAGAAAATACAAGGGCATTAAATAGGAACTTAATCAAGCAGGGAACAATGAAGCATTTTGTCATTGGAAACACTCATTTATGTTCAGCTGTCTTCCGCTGATCTTGGGCTTTCTGAATCTTTTTTTCTTTGATTCTCTTCTCTCGTACATCACTGCACGTACTGTTAGGTTTCGAAAAGGGAAATCAATTAATCCCGAGTTTTTTGCGGACTCTGTTATGTCTTCGCTTCAGGGATTTTCATCAGGAACATTGGATGACAAGATTATACAGTTGAATGAGACTCTTGTCAATAATTTGGACTCTGTTGCTCCCTTAAAATCACTTTTTCTCGTTCTGCTTCTAGGTATAATGACAGTCTGCGCTCGATGAAGTCAGAGTGTCAGAAAATGGAGCGCAAGTGGTGTGATTCAGAATTAAATGTATTTTTTCAGGCTTAAGAGAAAGATAGTTTGGGGAATATAGATCTGCAATTGAGTCTAGATCAGATTATTTTTCCCAGATTATTGACAGCAATCAAAGTAATCCTAGACGTCTTTTTCACACTATAAATAATCTTCTTAAAGTTGATGTTAAGATCTCTCTGCCTGTTTCAAATCAGATGTTTAATGATTGTCTTCATTTATTTACTGCTAAAATTGATAATGTACATAAGCAAATTTCAGACACACCGGTTTCTCCTTAAACTTTCTGTTTGCCCTGTTTTTCGGCTACACTTTTCACAAACATTTCTTTAATTGACTCGGAATTACTTGTAAAGGAGGTATGTAGTATGAAAGCCACTACTTGTGTACTAAATCCACTACCTATGGGTTTATTTAAATCTTGTCTTAATTTGCTTTGCCTCATCATCCTCAACATTATAAATGGTTCTTTGTTTTTTAGTGTTGTCCCTGCAGCCTTAAAAATGGCTGCTGTAATGCCAGTTCCAAAGAAGCAAAATGGTGATTTGAATGACTTCAATAATTATCGCCCTATTTTGAATCTTCTGTTCTTGACAAAAAAATTTGAACGGGTTGTGGCTTTGCAGATGCACAATCATCGGAATTTTTTTTTTTGTGGCTTTTCACTCCTGAGGTTTAATTTTGTTGAAATTCAACAAACACTGCATTGGAATGGCAACAATACTAGAAATGCTGATTGAATTAAAATAATTTGGAATAGTATCTTATTTAATTTTTAGTGGCTGTATATTTATATTCATTCATATTCATATTGCTGTTTGCAATCTAATATTATGCACATGTTTAATAGAAATTGTGGCTTTCTGCTCCAGCTTTACTTAAAAAAACCTCCAAACAAGCAATTTCACTTGACTGGTTGATGAGCTGAATGTCCACGGGGCAGAGACACCTAAACATGCCGCTATAGTGTTTTAAACGCTGAGTTAACATTCTGAACTCTATCATGACTGTCCTGTGGGGCACAAACATTTAAATCACTTTCATTTCAACCTTGTCAGTGGCAGCTAGAAGTTAAATCCTAAAACAGGTAGATGGCACAGCGTTTGACAGCATGTGGATGTGCAATTGTATGTGTGCAAACAAATGTATGGCCATCAAAGCCCTTCTGACTGTTCCGAGGCAGTGAGAGATGGAGGGCAGAGACATTCAAGAAAATGAGTGAACGAATGAATAGGTAGGTGGAAGAAAGAAGACCGTGTTGGATTTTTACCAGAGGCCTGTTTGAGTTTGAATAATAGGACTTTTCTGCCTGGTTTTATATCCAATTTTAATTAAACGAACCCCCTGGAGAGATTGATAGAGAGGCAGTCAGTTTCATAAATGTAAATACAACAAGGCTCAAAAAATATAATGCACAGACACCTGGCTTGCCCAGTTAATAAGCTCTAAATATTATTTTTAAATTTACACAAAGTAAATTGTAAATTCTGTCATTATTTACAGCCTCCCTGGGAAAGTCTATGCCAGGGTACTGGAGAGGAGAATCCGGCCGATGGTAGAACCTCGGATTCAGGAGGAACAGTGTGGTTTTCGTCCCGGTCGTGGAACACTGGACCAGCTCTATACCCTCTCCAGGGTGCTGGAGGGTTCATGGGAGTTTGCCCAACCAATCCACATGTGTTTTGTGGATTTGGAGAAGGCATTCGACTGTGTCCCTCGCGGCATCTTGTGGAGGGTGCTCTGGAAGTATGGGATTCGGGACCCTTTGCTAAAGGCTATCCGGTCCCTGTAGACCGGAGCAGGAGCTTGGTTCGCATTGCCGGCAGTAAGTCAGACTTGTTCCCGGTGCAGGTTGGACTCCGGCAGGGCTGCCCTTTGTCGCCGGTTCTGTTCATAATTTTAATGGACAGAATTTCTAGGCGCAGCCAGGGGCCGGAGGGTGTCGGGTTTTGGGACCACACTATTTCATCTCTGCTCTTTGCGGATGATGTTGTCGTGCTGGCCCCATCAGACCAGGACCTTCAGCATGCACTGGGACGGTATGCAGCCGAGTGTGAAGCGGCTGGGATGAGAATCAGCACCTCCAAATCCGAGGCCATGGTTCTCAGTCGGAAAAGGTGGTTGAAAAAAAACTTCAGGTTGGTGGAGAGTTCCTGCCTCAAGTGGAGGAGTTCAAGTATCTTGGGGTCTTGTTCACGAGTGAGGGAAGGATGGAACGGGAGATTAACAGACGGATCGGTGCAGCTTCTGCAGTAATGCGGTCGCTGTACCGGTCTGTCGTGTTGAAGAAGGAGCTGAGCCGCAAGGTGAAGCTCTCGATTTACCGGTCAATCTACGTTCCTACTCTCACCTATGGTCAGGAGCTGTGGGTCATGACCGAAAGGACAAGATCCCGGATACAGGCGGCCGAAATGAGCTTTCTCCGCAGGGTGGCTGGGCGATCCCTTAGAGATAGGGTGAGAAGCTCGGTCACTCGGGAGGAGCTCAGAGTAGAGCCGCTGCCCCTCCACATCGAGAGGGGCCAGCTGAGGTGGCTCGGGCATCTTTTCCGGATGCCCCCTGGACGCCTTCCCGGGAAGGTGTTCCGGGCATGTCACACCGGGAGGAGACCCCGGGGAAGACCTAGGACACGCTGGAGGGACTATGTCTCCCGGCTGGCCTGGGAACACCTCGGTGTCCCCCCGGAAGAGCTGGAGGAAGTGTCTAGGGAGAGGGAAGTCTGGGCATCCCTGCTTAGACTGCTGCCCCCGTACACTCATAATTTAATAATAACTGGTCCCAAAATATTGTGGGAAGACAACACAAACAATTATCAGCCTCAATCTTTCTAAAAAATTATGACAAATGTGTTATGTCTTTATTAGGAAGTCTAGGATAAAGGATTACTGGCATTACTGCCAAGATCATTACAGGTCGTTCACATCAGAGGTTTTCTATAGTTCTCTAATACCAAACCACTATACCCCCCTCCTAAAGCCAATTAAAGCATTTTCATATGTAGATTTTCTCTGTCTTCCCTTATTTTTATTATCACTCTTCTTTCCTCTTTTTCTCTCCATGTAACAAGATGACAAAATATGGCTCGTGCTCCTCTGGGACAAGGCAGAATAAAAGGTTGTGAGGTAAGGTATTACCAAACACAGGTTAGATTCACTGTGAATAGTGAAACAGAGCTGTGAACTGAGCTCTTATAAAACCACATTCTTATTCTGGAGACAAGATGTGTTAATAGTAAAGTGTATGAAATTTAGCCTCATCTAGTGGTGAGGTTGCGAATGCAACCAATGGCTCACTCCTTCCATCGCCCTTTCGAAGCACTACACCGCCTGACACAAAACAAAGATTTTGTCACGTTTTCGATTCTTTGTCAAAGGAGATAATGTATTTACGAAACGCGCTGTGCAGAGCAGTTTTCCCGTTTAGTTCTACTGCAAAAACAACATGCGAATTCAATTCAAGGGGACCCAATAGCATCTGGCTGCAGAATTGCACTTGCACTACCTTCGCTTCCTGTGCAAGTGATGTCACTTGCAGTCAATACCTGTCTTTCCAATCGTTTGCTCGCATTGCCAGGAGACAAAAGGCTTTAAAGCAGGGGTCTTTAACGTTTTTTGGGGCAAACACCCCTTAGATGAGAGATGCATGGAGCAGGGACCCCTTATGCTAAAAATGGTTAATGGCACAACTACTATTCTATTGGAGGTAGAGGTTGTCTCTGGATGCGAAAGAAATCAGTGCTGATTGTATGTATTCTCTTGTAAAAGCAGGCTGTTTATGAAGTGCAATTAATAAAAAACACACCGCTATTTTATATTTCTGAGCTCTGTTGTCTTTCGTGGATCAGCATTGTCACGGCTGTTACACGGAAAAAAAAGTCTGCGTTATTTTTGGGGCAATTTGTTTGACGTGCACCATCAGTACACGGTGCGCATTTCATTGATTTTAAACACGTACAATAGTTTTGTCAGAGTTTACAATGCAAAAGCGACGTGGTGTCATTTGCCTGTCAAATTTGTGCTTTACAGCTTTAACAAATTTGAACAGAAGTTCAGAAATATATGAGAATGCTCTTTATTCTACCTCCTTACATGCGTACTCTGAATTTATCGAAAGGGAGACGATGAAGCAGATGTCACATTTCTTCTATTGCTTCTGCTGCCTGAATGGATGTTTTTGTCTGCACGCAGGTTAAAATTGCAATGCGAGGGAGTTTCAAAGAGATCATTGGTTGTAATATTTCTGAAGTCCGTGTTACTTTTGTCAGCTAATCCGGTTCTAAGAAAGAATCCGACGGACTTACCCGCTCACTTTGAAACCATCAGGACTCTGAAAACCCTGTTCCACGCGGAAATAAATTATCTCAGCACAATCAAGGAACCAATGCAAGTATTTCTACATAATGCAATACATAGCTGCGTTTTAAGTTTAAACCCCTTTTAAATAAGGAGACTGTCCTTGATGGTTTATGCAGAAGTGAATAGCTGATGTAATACTGCCATTCTTTGCTTTGTCTATTTCTCTCATTTCTTTACTGCTTTTACTTTCATTGTGTTTTTAGCGTTTGTTATTTGATAGTTAGTTGGTTTGTTTCCCCTTTAGTGTAGTCAATAAAACCCGCATTTGTATTCACGCTCGAATTGTTTCTGTGTTTACTTATCACATATTTACATCACTTAAACTGTTGGATTTCGTTAGGATTTCTGAAGTGGTACTGTCTTCGGTAAGAGTATTGTGTTTCCAAGGCCAGGAAAGTAATATTTCTTAGAGTTGATATACGATCTGCTGATCACTCAGCACTCAAACTGAGCATTTAGTTTGTCGCTATTATTAAGTCTGCTACATCAGGCAATGTGTATGATCCTATTTATATTTATATATAGGATTATACACTTATACTGTGATTAAACTCATAGTTTCCCTGAAATACACTACACCAGGAAGAAGCGGGCGTTGAAATGTCAGCCATGCTTTCCCGGGCCGCCGTGAGCATAGGGTTGCAATGCATTCAGTAGATCGGGT
This sequence comes from Triplophysa siluroides, assembly GCA_006030095.1. NCBI lineage: Eukaryota > Metazoa > Chordata > Actinopteri > Cypriniformes > Nemacheilidae > Triplophysa > Triplophysa siluroides. The sequence continues at coordinate 73,022 of VCII01000467.1, forward strand.
TCGCAGACTCTCGCATCTCATAAAATCTATTTAGACTGAGGGCCAATCTGTGGGGTCATTTGGTGGAGCAGCAACTGTTCTATTAGGGTCTGAGCTGCTTGTCTCTGATGCTAGCTTTACATCTCTGGTTGTGCTATTACTGACTGAGGCTGGATATGGATTAACTGAGTCTGTGCTTGTTACACACAGCACCTTTAAGAACAGACTGCTGTCACGGTTCAGTAATGATTTATTCTAGTTTTGTTCTATGTTCTCGTTTGCCTGTGTTCAGTCATTAGTTTCCATAGTTGTTAATTTTAGTCCCTCACCTGTGTCAGCTCTGCCTGATTATGTTCCCCTATGTTTTTAAGACTGTGCTCTCCTCAGTTCCTTGTCCGGTTTTGATTATTGTAACGTTGTGTGAGTTGTTGTTCATGTGTTCTTCTGTGGATTTATTAAATTACCCCTTTGGATTCTACTTCTTTATTGTGCGTTAACTTCTATATAAATAGGATCATGTTACAACTGTATTGGTTTCATATTGTAATGCTATATATTATATTATGATTCTTTTTTGTGTCTTTATTCTTTGTAAAATGTTTCTTAAGCATTCAATAATGCAAATTACATCACAAGCGATTCATGTTTCAATAGCTCTTTCCCTGTTTGACTGCATCATTAATCATGTTGGTTCTCAAGAAATTGGTGGTCTGGCCCATGGTCAAGCCGGCTAAACTGAAAAACAAGCTAATTTTGATTGAAATACTCGTAACAGAGATTTATAACTGTACTAGCTGCACTAGCATTTAGAATATCACTTCTGTAGTGTAGTGTAGATGAAAATATAGTATGAAGTAGAGGAATATGAGTGATTGCTTGCCCATTAAAAAAATTTCTATAGGAGATACAGAATAAATGACCTAAAATTACATTTTGTTCAAATTATTTTATTATGGGAGACCACAGATGACAAATGAGACCAAAAACACTAGCACATCTATATGCAGTGATTGCCTGCAACAAGACTCAATTCTACAGTTAGTTGGCCATTATAGAAAAAACAGAGAATGCTGTGATTGGCCAGTCAGAATCAGGTAAACCAGAGAGTCATGTAAATGTGTCGTTTAAAGCATCAACATGATCCGAACGAAGTGTTGTGTCAAAATTTGACACATTTCAAATAAAATACCTGATATTTGATTAATGATTTGACAAGCAGAAGTGCACAAGTGTGATTTATTATGTATTTATATTATTTAATGCATTTATATTATTTAATACTTTTATATAATTTAATTTATTTGACTAATTGTTAATTAATTTACTAAACAAACATTTTGGAATCAGTGTTTCATCCACAAACAAAATATTGGATAATGAAGTACAATAAATCCAAATGCCTGGATACTATTTATTCATTACATGACTACATCATTCATCATCCACCACTAAAATTGTTTTAGGAAGAAAGTGACAGTCGTCCCACGAGTCGACCAGGTGACAAAGTAATGGGTTTACATTAACCCAATGATGACAAAGCAATTGTGTCATTCATAGCAGTCAGCTAGCAGCCTGACACACATATTCACTCGCACACTGCTACAGCTGGGTATACACATTCTTACCCACTTTGATATTTGGGGCTTGGCATCAGTGCTCCAAATAATT